>JAFMPE010006552.1:0-16405 GCA_024759925.1 Ficus religiosa | reverse complement strand
AAAAGGTTCATTTCCTTTAGTATATTTATATAATGTATTACAATGAAGTTTTAAGGCAAGAAAAGGAGAATGAGAAAAGGGGAAATTAGGAAAATACAGAGAATATTGTGTAGACAAGGCATAATTGTTGGAGGTGTCTCCTCTATCTTTGAAGGTCATCTCTTTCGATAGACGATGATCTTGAGGGCTTGTTTTATGTCTTCCTATCCATGCTTATTTGACATTCCCTTGTAGGCATGATCCCATTGATTAGGTTTAGTTTTATGCCTTTAATTAGACCAATTTGATCGATTTTGAGTTAATTATAAAGAGCTTATGGTTTTCCTTTCGGAATAGGAAATAACTGATTAGAGACTTATTGAGCAAAATCACACATTGGCTTATGAGTCGATCTACTCATCTGTGAGTTGACTTGACCTCTTGGGGAGCAGTTCCATCTCACCAGAGAGATGATATGCTTATTGTATTGGTATATATTTGAATTTTTGAGTTGACATGTGTACTATAAGAGATAATACACGAAATCTGACATGTTCAACAGGCTGGAAGTAACAAAATTTGAAAGAAGGAAGCATATTTAAATTGATGATATTGTTATTTAAAAAAAAAAAGTAATTAAGTAAAATGATGACAGTTTGAGAGAAACACAAAGAATGATTCCTAGTCAAACAACTTGAAGCAAATATATTAAGAGTATATGATTCTTAGCCAAGGACTGCTGGATTAATCATGTGTGTGTGTGTGTGGTGTGTGTGTATGAAATGATATATATTCTTCATCAAAGCCTATTCTATATATGTTGAAATATATGTGTACTGCCGTTTGCCCTATCTTGTCAATTCATAAGACCTCATGACACATTTATACGTTCCATGATATCAATCATTTACGTAATTAGTGGGAAGGAATTGATGCTCTTTGACATATAAACCAAACACTTTTTCCTGCCAAAAACTTTGACTAATTAATTTTGTTGTTGGAAAATCATTTTGAGGAGAGCTATTTTGAGGTTGAAATATGAATGAGACTCATTTTTTAAAAGTAATGGGTCTTGATAAATTTGTGTTGTTTATTGTAAGGAGACCAAAATTATATATTCATATGCTTAAAATGATAATTGGGCAAATGAGAAATTGATGCTCAAAGTGTGTCCATTAAAATTTGAATTTGTTGGAAAAGTTGCTTAAAATATGGAGTTCCACATTGCTTAAGCAATCTGTCATGATGCAGTTTATAAGTGATTGTACTTTTGGACTTGGGTAACCCAAGAGGCTCTCTCACACACAGGTGGGGTGTAAATTACCAAACTAGTGGGTTAGGGGCCCAATGTGTGTGCTTGCGTGACATGGGCTACATGAATATCATTCTGTCGAGCTTGCACTCATGCAAGCTTCGTTTTGCAAAATTTTTATTTGCTTTTTCCAACATAAACCTGGGCAAAAGTGCATGAATGGTTGTAACCTAAACAGATTAAGGGCATAATTCTCATTTAATCCCAGATTAAAACCACATAAATATGATTTTGTAACACCCTTGTCAATAGCCTATATATATAAGCAGGCTTTTGCCAACAAGTTTAGATACACGAAACAATACAAATCAAAAATGCACTTCTATTTTCTCTGTTCTTAGGCGTAGGTTTTTCAATTAGAGTTCTTAGGTGTACTTGGTGATAGAGGGAAGGCACAGGTTCAAGTTTTCTGAAAGCAGTATTCGATCGTGCTAAGTTTACTGTTGTTAGTCGTTGTATCCTAGTAGACAGACGTCCTTGACACACGTGCCTTGACATTCATCATCTTCATACAATTTCATTTGGATTAAGGTTGAATTTCCAGTTGTAATAATTTTACTTTTTATCTCCTTGTAAAACTTTATTGCTCCTTTAATTTCATTTTCATTTTCAAAAACTCTTATACTAATATATTATAAAAGTCTTATCATGGAACTTCTACAGCCGCTAGGTCTAGAGAGAAGTTATGAGCATTAAGTTCATGTATAACTTCCATACCAAGATTAGCACGGTTAATGATATTAGCCTAGGTCTTAATTACACAACCTTAACTATCAACTACAGATTGATTGAAATTAAAACCATATAAGTTAAAAGCCATGATGTTAATACCTAAAGAGTAAACCAAATACCTACTACATGCATGCTTTATATTTGTAACATTTTTTAGACAAATTCTTCAGAAATCAAAAGAAGGAAAAAATATATATATATCGTTGAAAAGTTCAACATGATAATGAGCAAAAGCCGAGACAATCATCGTGGATATACCCTACTTAATGTATGTGTTGGATCCAATAAGAAATTAATTGTCCTTCATACAGGATAATAATTCAATTATTCACTTTTCTGTGAGAATTTTTTAATAGGATACGAAGTGACGAGATTTTTATTTTAAACCGTTAGATTTATATATTATAATTTGTTGTCTACGTATAGATATAAATAAATAATTTTGATTTAATCTAATATTTAGAAACATGCATTATCAATAGGATATCCGTACTGTATAATGTTTCCTAGTGTTACAACTTAGATTTTGCATGAAAGTTCTTTCTAATTGAGGACAAAAAGATCTAACTAATTATATATATATATATATATATTTATATATACATGTAGACACTTTGATCAAAGCTGGGTGGATGTCTACTTCAAATGTCAAATGCCATATTAGTACTAGTGGGATAATATTATATATATATATATATACACATACATATATATATATATATATCATTCTTCTTTCTTTCTTTCTTATAAGAAAAACAAATACTGATAGCTGGAACCCAAATTAAGCATCCTACAGACCAAGGAAAAGAGGAAACTACAAATTAACCATTCTGAATTTATCCGTAACACACATTATTATATTATTATAATCCATCTGTATCAACTTTTTTCTAAAACGAACCAAAATTGACTACGTTCTATCCTCCAAATAGATGCCCTTTTTTATAATATTTTATTCTAGGTAGATCTTAAAATCGACACTGATTTATTTTTTTAAATTATTATTTATCATTATTGATGATACATCATTATATATGTATGTGCACATATGATGATTAAATGATCATTAAAATAGAAAGAGACAATTTTTGTAATTATTATATTACTACATATTGGATTCAAATATAATCCACTGAGAAGTTATGTAATATGTGTATGTATAATTTATTTATATATAGAGGCATATCTATACAAATGATCTGTATCTAAATTTACGCATATAGTGCAGGTTTTCTATAGCTAAGAAACAAACCAGCAATAGTAGATGGCTCCAGCTAGCTAGCAAAGAAATGAAGGCACAAATATATATATATATATATATATATATTTGTAAACAAATTGCACACATCCACGGACAAAAACCAAGATTGGATGAGAAGGGCGAATGACAAAGCAATAGCCAATTCCCCACAAACATAACACATCTTTAAAAGTTAAGGTTCAAGTGCTACTAATGTATATACCTATAAATAAAGAATACATGATTTTGTTCCTTAATTAACTGCAAGGAGTCGCTGTCATGAATATGTGTCATAGTTAATATTATCAAATCTCAAGCAACAATATATATATATATATATAAGTATCAGCTATTAACACGGCTACATATGGCGGTTCAGGGACTAAATTAAAGCTCTAATGCTCTCATCAATTTATGCTAATTAATTTTTTCCCTTAATTAGGTAATAAAGTGCCTTTGTAACTGTCTAATAATATATATATATATATATATAGAACAAGTTATAATAACTTTTTACGTAATTCCCATCTCTAGTCTGGCTTCAATTTTGGATTTTCGGGATTTAATTTATGTGTTGATGCATCAAGCTGGAAGCAACTGCATGCGCGGCATGAATATGCGTATTATATATAAATAAATAAATATAAATATAAATATAGATCAGGAGGGACTTGTATATATGGCACCCCTTTCATACAGCACTCATAATTTGAGTTACATTATTTCATACTAATTAAGTGATTCAACTGTAATATTTTTTCTGTATTACTTGTCATATGTACTAAAAAATTTTAATAATATCAAGTAATAAAATTTTATATCAAAAACTATATGAAAATCAATTAGTCACTATAAATTTTTAAATAGAAAATTATAAGTACTGCAAAGAAGACATGTTTTATATATCATAAATAATCTTGAAAAAGTAGTGATATAGTTGAATTGACCCATCTCACCAGAACATTGGAGGCTTTTATATATTAATATTTGGCTCGGAATAATGTCAAAAAGAGCACAAACTAAAGAAAAAGGAAACCATATACGTATATATATATATATATATTTTGCTCGAAGGAAAAAAAAAAAAGAAGGAAACTATATTCATAATTGGTAGATGCTGACGAGGAGAATCGATCCAGATCTTACAATGTGGCCACCTCTCTCGTGCTTTGGCCACATGTACCCTCTTATTCTTGTACCTTACATATAAATATGTGTGTGTGTCTATATATATATATATATATATGTATATGTATATGTATACATATGAGAGCGTGAATTTAAAATGAGCTTAAAGTAAATTTATAGTGGTTTCAAACATAATGATTATTATATAGTACTTTTTATAATACTTGATTTTATATATTTTTTTTTGGATATTTACAGTACCCCTCAAATTAAAAATAAAAAAAGAAAAAAAAACTACATCTTATAATAAGTCAAATATCAAATTATTGTTTTCTTTTATAAGTAGATTTGAAATTTCGTTGAATTATACCTGATATCACAAAAATTAACCCTCTTAATTTTGGGGAGCCGACTAGCTATTCTGCACACCTAAATCCAATTTTAGATGCATTTACATCAATTTCGTAGTTGATAAAACTCAATTATGCCACACGATCTTAATATTTTAATTTGGTTTTATTTGTTTTAGTTAGGTACTATATGCATATATATTTCGTATTTCATAATTATATAAATCTGCTAAAAGGACAAGTGTAAGGTGTCTAATTAATTGATAAAGCGAAAAAAGAATGAAAATGTTAAAAGAAAAAACCCAACAATTATCTACACACACACACACTACGTGTATAGGTTTTATATAGTTAGGAGGGGAAGCCAGCATGTAATAAAATGCACTTGAACATGTCTGACCTACCAAAAGTCAACCACAAAACCTTCTATCATATAGTTGAGCAGTTTTAATTCCAATCAACTTAAATGTTCTTCAATTAATTAATTTCTTAGAAAATGACGTTTATTTTATTTTTCCTTTATTTTTCATGAAATATATTCTCTGCCACGAGTAATAGATAGGAAAAGTCAAAAGCATGCCAAGATATATAAATGTCAAATGCTCGAGAAACAACATTTTTCATAATCAATCATACCAATAATTGTTGGAATTTGGTGAATATTTCAAAGATTTATTTGATTGAAATGAGATTGTGTTTTCTAAGATAGTTTGCTAATTAGTTTCCTAATTTTTCAATTATTAGCTTCTTCATTTTTTTTTGTAATAATTAAAATTTTAAAATAGTTTAGTATGTGTTCTTATAAATTATATCTTTTATTGATATGACTAATAAGAAGAAAGAAAAAATATAGCGTTATCTTCTTTTTTATTAAGATGGTATTAGAGCCAGTTCTAAATCCACATAATCCCTTTGAATCTTTCCATTATCCATTGAAGAGACATTCTTTGGAGCCTCCATTTTTATTTTCCTGAATCAAATACCCAAATCCCAGATCGCTGCAAGTCTCCACCATTGCAAGTTTCGAGTCGCCGGCCTCCCAAGCCGCTGTTTTCTTTCTTTTCCGTCGCCTCTAAACCAATGAGACCAGAGGAGCCATCCGAGTGCTTAGAGGATGATTTCCTTAGAGTAAATATCGTTACTTGTGGATTTTTTGTCCAAAAGAAGATTCTATTATTATTATTATTATTATTATTATTATTATTAAAAAAACAAAAGAAGTGGAAAAAAACAAAACAAAACAAAAAAAGAAAAAAAAAAGGAGAGTTAAAAAAACAAAACAAAAAATATTTTGAAAAAAAAATTATTATTTTCATCCCTTGATTCCTTATTTCGAGGATCCTTTTGATTTCTTGATTCTTTTATCTTTGATCCTTGATTCCATTAATCATGTTAATCTTAGATGAATCCATAAAAAGTATCATCGAAGAATGCATATGAGAAGCATGTGCTGTGAAGCTCATCTGGATTTGAGTCTGATATGTGAAGCTTCTGAAGTTGAAGCATGTGCTGTGAAGCTCATGTGAATATTGAACCTGACATGTGAAGTTTCTGGAAATCAATCTACTGTGAAACTCATGTGACCTTAAGTTTAGCATGTGAGATTTCCAAATAAGCTGTTCTCAAAGTTTTGAAGGCAAGTTGGTTCCTTGGTAGGAACCAACTTGTGTGGGTGTGCTGGAATTTGGTGAATATTTCCAAATTTAGAAGATTTATTTGATTGAAATATGATTGTGTTTCCTAAGATAGTTTGCTAATTAGTTTCCTAATTTCTCAATTATTAATTTCCTGAATTTCTTGTAATAATTAGTTTCCTAAGATAATTTAGCATGTGTTCTTATAAATTATAATTTTTATTAATATTAATAATAATAAGAAGAAGAAAAATGTACCGTTATCTTCTTTTTTTTCAAGAATAATATACGTAGAAAATTCAAGCATTAATTTATATTTATCAAGACTTAGAAATGCACAATAGAAGATCCATGACATGCATGATTATCAAGTTAATAATAACATGTAAAATAAAATATTTTATATGAAAGTGTGTTTGCATGCATGTGACACATATATACTAGTGAACTGATATAAGATGAGGTGAATAAAGTTGTACGATGAGAATGAAAAGGTCGAAAAGTTCAAAGCAAAAATAAAAAAGTTAAAAAGGGGCCGGTAGTTCTCCCATCTCCCATTTGTATTTTTGTGTGTGTTCAATTCGAGTTATTTTCTAATAGTATTTGTCTGTTGGTTTCTTTAGGCTCTGTTTGGAGGAATTTTTCCAGACAAAGTTTTAGTGTCTAATCCAAAACTTTCAATTTCACATCTCACTTTATCTCTTTACCATTTTTAAAAAACTCAAACTTTAAAAGTTCTTAATTTTCTCATTTGAAATCGAAATGGGATGATTCTTATATCAAAATGCTCACAATGACAAGACGAAAAAAGGAAGATCTATTTTGCATATACTATACTTTTTTCAAACACATTTGAAATTTTTGTAATATGTTCTATATGATGGTTCATTGGCAAAATTTTGCCCTCCCAAACATACATTTCCAACCCACATTTAAAACTTCGTCTCCAAAAGTTCCCCCAAAATAGGCCCTGAGTTTTATAGTTACTTGGAGTTTTCTACAGTCTCTATGTTATGAGTGATTGTTTCTCGATCGATTGAAATAAACCATTCATTATAGATTTTTTTTTTTTTGAGGATTGCTTTTTACATGCTCGATAATAGGACTGCTGAGAAATTCAAGGAATTTTTCTATCATCGGATCTTGGTTTAAACCATCCTTAATGAGCTTTATCAGATTTTATTGATGTACTTAGTTTTAGTCAAGGGTTGTCACTCTCGTATCATAGGGTTATTTTGTCTTTACTATTGATGTTTGTATCCTTTTTCAATTTGAGTGATATTTCTCGTTTTAAGAAAAATGAATAAGTCAAAAATACATAGAAAAGAAGGGCATGGAAAATAAATTTCAAAGGGGGCTAAAGACGAATTAGGTGTTTTATGAAGGACCAGCAAGAGAGGGGTAGCTAGGGTAAGTAGAAATGAATTAATTGGTCATGCTAGACTGTTTCAGAAACATAAATAATATAGTCACTTTTTCTTCTCTCTCTCTCTCTCGTTTTCGGAGAATTCTTTAACACGGACTGCGATAGACAATTATAAGTTATCCCTTTTTTTTTTTTTTTTTTAAGTTCAATTAAATCTATCCATTATTTTGACATCCCTGTATAAAATCTTATGAAATTTAACTGGTCTGTATTTTATAACAACCAAGTAATTAATCATAGATAGCTTATTAAAAAAAAAAAAAAAAAAAGAATCACGAAATTTTCATTTGTTTTTTAAAGACGCGGAATTGAGAAAGGAAAGAAAGAAATAGCTAGCGTTAATGTAGTCAAATTACACAATATATAAAAGCATACGCAAATGATGATTGGCGCGTGGACCCATGTATATGTGTGTGTGTGTGTGTGTGTGTGTGTGTATACATATGTATAAGTCATATGCATGAGGCTAATAAGAAAGCTAAAGAAGGTAGAGCAAGTCCCTTGACTCGATTTGTCGGTCACATTAGAAGTTAGAAGAGAAGACCCACACACAAAACAATTTGCACATATATATTTTGGCAGTATTAACACAACTAGACAATAGTAAAGCAATTGGCAAACGCTTGGATTGCGATGAGGGAATGCCAATGGCAATTGCCAATGTAAATATATATATATATATATATATATATATAGGCCATCTAGTTATATAACTATGACTCTATGAGACAAAATGCATGCATGTCCTCTTCTACTACTACTTGACTTCGTCAACTAGTTTTTCTTCAACTATTGTTAGCCACTTTTTCATACTTGCATTCATGCCCTTTTTCCCTTCCAAGTGATCAAGTACTAGTTCTGTCTGTGGGGATTGACACCTACAAATCATATGATATTAACGATTTTTTTTACAATTTTGATAAATAAGTTTTATGTCGTTATGTTTTTAGGTGAATGTATGTTTGATATCTAATAAATATCATAAAATTTCTTAATTATTTATGTGACCTTAAATATTATTTATAAATATATAGGAAAATAATATTTAAAGACGATAATCTAAAATTGTCTTTAATAAATGATTAAAGTTATTTCTAACATGGTTTATCTTCATTTTGGATGGGATAATATCCCATCCGGATTGTTATTGAGGTGTCATTGGAGTGAAGGTGTTTTATACAATGTGATTATCTAGTGTAGGAACACGATTAATTTAAAATCTCTAGTAATCCCTATTAGAATATAGAGTATTCAAATTTAATCAATAGTAATATCATATATGAGCATTCTTAATTCTGAATTGTTAACAAACTTCTATTTATGGCATTATGTCTTTGACATACTAGGTAAAAATT
Organism: Ficus religiosa; assembly: GCA_024759925.1. NCBI lineage: Eukaryota > Viridiplantae > Streptophyta > Magnoliopsida > Rosales > Moraceae > Ficus > Ficus religiosa. The sequence goes on along the minus strand of JAFMPE010006552.1, from coordinate 7,249 downwards.
TATAAATGTTGAATTTCATTCCTTGTATCTTAGAGACATAACAAAGTAAATTGTTGAGAATGTTAATTTAATGAGACGAGGTCTATCCCTTCATTATGAATTAGACGAAGAGTTCCCTTAAAGCACTAATTGATAAGAGCATTATTATATTGTTCGTTCGAGAATCAATGGTACCTGAAGAAAAAGAGATAATTAAAGAGTTTAATGAATAAATGGAATCTAACTCTAATTGTAAATTGTTTATACATGATTGATCTATATGCAAAGATTATGATAATGGACGGTTCATTTTTTTTAAATAAACAATATTCATAATTTCAAGAGTATAATTCCAAGTTTATAGTATAATAATTTTTGGAATTAAAAAATTAACATATTAATCAAAGAGTTTAATTAACTGTCAAATTTATTAGAGCTTGAAATTATAAGTCGATAATTCCTCATTTCGTCTCCACAGTACTATTTGGACATTAAATTTTTTTTTTTTTTTGACTTTGACCTTATGTGTTTGGTTAGATTGATTATTTTAGAAGTGGTGAATTCTTAGTTATTACATACTCACATTATATATAATCAATTAAATTTAGAATTACTAGTACAATTTAAATAATCAAATTATTGAAGCAAATTATAATTGGATGATCTTATTTTTCGGCTTTTATGATTTTTGAAACATTATCTTCTTCTTTCGTGAGCACTTCTATGTATTTGAGAGAGAGATGTAACCACATGTCATCAAAAAACGTTATTTTCCAATTTTTCAAAATAAATAAAGCTTGTCAACAATTAGCTGTGCCCACATTCACGAAAAATGATAAAATAAAATCGAGTTGCAAAACATTTTTCTAATTTTCTTCTGTTAGACCTATATTTTTCCCTTGTATATCTTTCTTCTTTTCTTTTCATTTCAATTCCTTTTTGGAGGGTTTGAAAATAAAGGCAAGAATAAATGAACATAATTGAAACGGGCATGGCTTGAGGTTGGTGGCTGGTGGTATGTGAGTACGGACAGGTGCGCTGTTGTTGTTGCACCAGTTCATTCAACTCATGAATTTTGTGGGGTCCACATGTTTTTGCTTGATTTTTTTCGAGGCTTTGCCAACTAAGAGGCCGTGAAGGAATATGCTCTATTCAATGGTCACTTTAATATTTATCAATCAATTAATATGATTTTTTTTTAATTTTATGATGTAGACCAAACAATTCTAACAATTTATATAGTAAATCAACACATTAACGTTAAATTAATGAATATTAAACTTTAAAAAGCTCATTAAATTTGATTTTGAATGAGCATTTGTTCATAATCTGTTGATTTATTTTGGTTTTTTTTTTAATTTAAATTTAATCTAAATTAAAAACTCACTTCATTAGTTTGCATCTTATTCTTACTCTTTTCCATTCCGGAGTTTTTATTTTAATTATTGAAAAATGCTAGGTACCCTAATATTCTCACGATCCTACGGTCTAATGAAAAGAAATAAAAATTAAAAAAAAAACCCATGAACATAAAAATGCAAAAACAAATAATAAAATCCGTTTATATAAGAAATGCACTTATTACTATTATTTTTGTTTGTAATCATCTATGATTAAAAACAAAAATAAGCATTAAAAACTCTTTCATATATATTATATGAATAAATTGCTCATTGTCCATAAACTTTTAAGTTTGTGCAATTTTAGTCATTAATGTTTTTTTTTTTTCATAACTAGAATGTCCATAAACTATTAAAATATTAGTCATTTTCATTATTAATTTTTTGGATGAAATCAATTGGTAATTTGGTTAAATAATAATACTAATAGATTCCGTTTAAAAATTAATAGAAATGACTATTTTAGCAACGTTTTTAATTTTTTAGCGTCATTCCAGCTAAAAAAAATAAAAAGAACATGGATTAAAGTTACACAAATTGAAAAATTAATTAAGGACCAACCTAGTAATTTACGTATCAATGGATTGAAGATGTTGGCTGGGGAAGGATTGGGTGGAGCGTGTTCGGTTAGAGCACGAAAAGGCTCGGTGAGATTGCGACCGTTCCCGAGAAATCACCTTCCAAGACGCTGTTGGAGAAATCTCCAAGAACTCGCTGGGTTGCAATTGTCATAGATAGTCGTTGATCAACCTCGTTGTAGTCGGTTAGATCCGTGACTCCTGGCAGCGAAGAGATAGAGACGGTTTGAGGAGAGAAACTAGGGGCAAGAAAAACCTAGATTTATTAGAGAGAGAAAGAGAACGAAAAGACACTAGAGATAGAAAAGATACATGTATTTTAAATTGAAATTACTATTAACAAGTCATAATAATTAAATATATTATTATGTTTCAAAGTAACTAAACAACATGTTATGTACTATAGTTTCCGTTGTTTGTTTCATAACCTCATTAGAATTATTAATTAAGAGAATAAATCTTGTCCCCTTAGGGGTCGAGTAAGGTAACTCTTCTTTTAGCTACTTCGGTTTTTAGTTTATCATTGTCCTACCCTTGAATTCTGGCGTACGGCGGAGTGGTTATTCCACGTGGGGCGAGAATTTCATGATTGATGTTATTTTATATTCATACTTCATTTTTGTTTTTGAGTTTTATTTTTAATTTTCTAATAAATGAGGTAATTCCCTCAACTCCGGTTTGTTTCTATACATGTGTTCTGCTTGAGTTGTTTTCTAGTGGTATATGTTTATTAGTTCCATTAGTACTATGACTAAGCAGAGTTTATTGCAGTCTATATAATGCGAATGATTGTCTCTCGATCGAGTAGAATATTCCATCGATTGTAGATGTTTTTTTAAAAAAACTTTATGCATGCTCGATTATAGGATTGTCGAGAAATTCAAGGAATTTGCCCTTTACTTGGTTTCAACTTATGTCTTTCTCACTGAATTTCATTAGATGTTACTGATGTAATCGGTCTTATTTGAGGGTTGTGTCTCTTATACTACAGGGTTGTTTTATCTTTAGTATTAATGTTTGTATACAGTTTTAATTTAAATGATGGTTTCTTTTTTTTTTAAATATTATGATTCTACCAAAAAAAAAAAACTAATAAATTATTTATTACTGTGGTTTGAAATTATTCCCACTATTCCTTCGAAATTTATTGTAATCAGCTACGTTATACCGATATATGCACACTTACATAAGTGTAAAGTTATTTTTCTTTATTTTCAATTTTTATACCTGTGTTTTGGGAGAGAGTTGAATACTCAATTTTTTAAAAATCAATTTCTATAAAATCATTGTCCTTTTTTAGCATACGATATGATGTTATGATTTGAAGATTTAAAAGTACATCTTATCATCAAGATTTTTTTAAATATATTGTGTTCCAAATTTTTTCACCAACTTAAATAGATGTAAAAACAAAAGACCTGAATCTAATATTACAACAAATTAAGTTCAAGAACATTGTTCTCCGTATACGCTAACTATTTAACTTTCAAATTGATACGCGTGTAATGTTTGTTACATTTAAACACGCAATAATATGTTTTTCCTTTTGTTTTAGGAATTTTTTTTTTCTTTGTTGTTGACGACAGCTCTTATAATTGATTTAATGCAAAGTACTACCAGCCTCCAACTCAACTTTTAGGCGCCAAAATAGGAGTGTTTACGAAATCTGTTCAATCCGCTTAATCCAGTTTAAGTCTTTTGGATTGGATTGGATTAAATTAAGATATTAACGAATTGATTGCGGATTGAGATTTTTCCAATTTGAAGGTTATGGATTAGGTTATGATTGAGGATTTCTTTCTTCAATAATATATATATGAATGGTCTTAAATTTAATACTTAATGATATCCGGCAATATGAATTTCAGTTACTAGAAATGTGAATTCATGCAGAAAAAAATATAAAATAAAGGGAATTCACATTTATTTTAGAGACATTTTCTTCTTCATAAATTCATATTATTAGTAACTGAAATTCACATTAACAGAAACTGAAGTTCACGTTGCTAATACCATCAGATACCGAATTTAAGACGTTATATATATATTTATATATTTATATTCTCATTAAATAGGCTGACCTTTGATTCATGAACGCACAAAGCTGCTGTATTTTGACAAAACCATGTCAATCAATTACATGCATTCTTTTTCCTTGGATATATGGTACGTACGTTTAATATTCTACCTACTATGTTATGCTTTATTTATTTATTTAACTTTTTGTGTATATGGAGATAATTATGTATATTTACACATACTACATATAAATGTAGAGGTACTGTGAATTGAGACTTGTATTGCATTCATGGAAACAATTTGCACTACCTGTATATGCTGATACCAACCAACTCATGATGAGCCCTTCTGTCATGCTCAAGTAACAAAACCTTGTTTCTCTCAAATTACAAAAATACGTCGTATTCTAATTTTATCTAATTTAATAATAGCCTTCACTCTTTTTCTTTTTTTGTCCTTCCTCTCTATCAATTAGATAATTTATGCATTTTAGTATACTATTATCTAGATATCAACTTTCTTTTTAGGGTTTGTTTAGTGAATGAGTTTAGTTTGAAAATTTTAAGTTTCAATAGTAATTTTTGTTGACTTTTCAGAAAAGACAAAAAACTTTTTCATAAAAAGACAAAAAAAAGTATAGTTTAACTCAAGTTGAACTTGAGTGCCAAACGGACCCTAATGTTTGACTTTGTTTGTTATCTGTAATTCATTGAGAAATAGTCAAATATAGGTCGTAATTCAATATTGGGGACGATTAACAAAAGAAAGGTCAAATATACATATATATATATATATATATTCACCAAAAAAAGAAAGGTCAAATACTTCGTCCTTAGTATTGTTGGGGTATTGCCTATATGGGTCGCTCATGAATTAGTAGGTCCATATGTCTGAGTAGTACATATAACGTACATATAAGTTATTGGTGATGAATTGTGATGCCATAAATGCGTCAAAGAGAAAACATGAGGGGTTTTCTTTTCTTTTTTCTTTTTTTCCTTTTCTTTCTTTTGGTACGGGAAGATTTAACCTCTACATGTTATAATAGACTTAGGCGTGAAATTACCTTAAAGTTATGCATGTAATCATCGAAACGTGAGCTTTGGACTTAGGGAAAAAAATTAACGTGAGTTTTATGACAAAGAAATGGAGAGTTTCAAAATGATGTAAGCATAAACTAAATAGCCAATATTAGTGACGAGTTAACCAATTTAGATCTCGGAGTAGAGAGTCAAAATAAAGCCTCTAATATTTAATAAATAAATAAATAAATAAAGCCTCTAATGCAGATTTTAATGAACTTGTAAAGTAGAATTAAACAAAACAATTGCTATGATATTAGAGGGGAAATTTGGTTTAAAATTAAGTAAGAAAGAGATTAATTAAGTTCGGGAGAGTTTTTACTTTTGCTTTTGCTCTTTATTAGTAGAGGGGGAAAGAATAGTAAAAGCTATGACTTTTCTCAAGTGTTTGGAACCATATTATAAAGAGTCATTAAAAGAAGATTGGTGACACAAATGTTTTGAATTTTCTAATAAGCAATAAAAATATTAGAAGGTATTCTATGATACGTTATTAAAATCTAATACATGTTTCAAAGTCCACTTAAAAGAGTTTTTTTTTTTTTTTTTTTTTTTTTGAAACCAAAATTTGTGTATTTCAGATCATCCAAACACTTTTAAAGTAGCTTTAAAACTCAAGAAGCCAAAGACATCTTCTAAGAAGCTCTACCAAACATGTCCCATAATATTATTAGTTTGCAAGAATTATGGTTTCTATGTGATTTCAAATGAGCAATAGAGCAGGAAAAATTAGACTCCAAAATTGAAATTATTTGTGACGGGTCCACGAGGACTAGTAGGACTTTGAAAAACTTGCAATCATATTTTGACTGAAGGAACGAATTTAGGACTAGGAACTTGAAAAACCTGCAATCATGTTTTGAATGAATGAATCTATTAGGTTGTTAGTCAATCATTTGTTTCACGTGGATGCAGAAATAATTTAACGAAAAATTATACATCTAAGGGGGGTTTGGTGTTTGAATTTGAGTTAAGATTTTTAAGTTTTAATAGTAATTTTTGTTGACTTTTTCAGAAAAGATAAAAAACTTTTTCAGAAAGAGACAAAAATTGAGTTGAAAATTATAAGTTCAAAATGGCTAACCAAACTCAACTTAACTATAAAATATAGAGTTTAAATTCGCTTATTTCAAGTTTTTGTTTTTGTTTTTTTTTTTTTAATCATCAGATTTGTCCATAGGGAGGAGGGTGTTTAACTCATTCATTTAATAGCTTCCATCTCACATTTACGTGATCCTCTTTTTTAGCGATAAGAAGCATATGATTCACACTTATTAAAAAGAAATGATACATTCGCAAATGCTAGAAATTATTTTAATCTTGCATGAAAGTATATATGTAAGATAATTTCCAATACAAATGCCTATGTCAATGAATTTATTAAAAAATTGTGAAACTAACAAATCTGAGATGTTTTTTTTTTTTTATAAATTTTTTTTGAAGTAACAAAATGAGATGTTGTACTCTGATGCATAATACTATTTATAATGCTATATTTACCTTTTTGTTCTCATTATCATTAAGCTTTGTGATGTATAAAAGTAAACTTTTAGTAAATAAATAGCTAGAAATAACAATATTGTAATGACTAACTGAGAAAGTAAAGGCAGTAACCAATATTAATTAATTATCAAAATTTTCATTTGTCATACTTTCTTACAAATTTGTCACTAAATTTAACATTTGACAAAGTCAATAGTATATTTTTGAGTGATTTGCCTACCCAAAATACTAATTCAACTTTTACCCATGAATTTTGCATTACGCTGAATACGCGCTAAGGTACCTGTGTTATTTTTTTTTTTTTACATTTTTTTTAAAGCAAACTTACTATCAAACTAAATTAAAACTGTTTCAAAAACCCAACACACATATTTTTATATTGGGTCTTTTATAGTTTCAATAAAATTATTATTTTTAAGTATTTTACTTGATTTCTTATTTTTTGAATATAATCACTTCTTACTATGATTTGGTCATATACTAGTATTTTGATTGGTAATTTCATGTACTTTGTGTATTATTAAGTAGTTAGAGTTTCTAAAAGTTTCATTTTAAAATTCGGGGCATTAAGATAATTTTTCACATTTTATTTCGATTTCCATCTATATTGATCCGTTTATACTTCCGTAAAATGTAAGTGATATATTAATTAATATTAACCCTATATTTTTACTTCTGAAAAAAAAAA
>JAFMPE010006529.1:0-16699 GCA_024759925.1 Ficus religiosa | reverse complement strand
AGAGAAGAGCATACCAATAACAATCGGCAAAGAAGTACTAGTAGTGGTGGACAAAGATATATATATATATATATATATGTATATATAAACACATACAGACATGGTTTCTAAAGCCAAACACAATAGTAGTCAGCTATTTTCGAGGTGCCATTGTCGNAGAGAAGAGCATACCAATAACAATCGGCAAAGAAGTACTAGTAGTGGTGGACAAAGATATATATATATATATATATAAACACATACAGACATGGTTTCTAAAGCCAAACACAATAGTAGTCAGCTATTTTCGAGGTGCCATTGTCGTCCAGCTGCTTCTGAATACCCAAGCAGAATCCATAATCGTCCCAGAAATATTGATCACCTGACTGTACATGCTTTAGCCCATTACTATTAGTACTATCGATTTGATGATGATTGGAGGCGTACATGTAGCACTGATGATCATATTCCTCCGTCGACGTCTCCTTTTCCCAATTTCCTCCATCATAACCTTCACCACCGTGGAGCTGTCCCATTAAGGCTCCTACAAACAACACAATCGAAGCCATATATATATATATATAAACACACACATATATCTGCATATGCATGCACTTCAAAGCCTTGTAGTCGTTGAGAGAGAGATATGTTCCTTTGTCTCTATATACTCATAAATATACACATGTAAATATATGCTCTGTATATTATATAAAATGCATGCGTCTGTGCTGCTTATTTTCGCAGTTGTAATTAAAAAGAAAAAAAATACACGAAACATGAGATGGTATAATTACTAGGATGCCTCTTCCACTTTTTTTACTTGTATATGCATTATATAGTATTCAGAGAGAAATTAAGTAATTGGAATTAGAGAGTAAGTAGCTGCTTCACGCATTTGCATTAGGGTTTTTCTTTTTTTTTTTTTCTTTTTTTTCCCTCTCTCTCTCTCTCTCTCTTCTCGGTTGCCCCCTGAATTTATCATATAACTACGATTCATCTCTTGCATTTTTATTTTTTTATTTTTTGGTAAATTACACTCTGACTTATAAATCTATATCAAACCTCTCCTCATTGATGATGATGTTAACTTTTCTTCTTCTTCTTCTTCTCTTTTTTTTTTTTTTTTTTTTTAAAGAAATTAACAGATATGTGACTTATACATGATGTGTCGTAATTACTGACATGGAAGGTCATTTATTTAAATATTTGAAATTATTATTATTATTTTTGGTTATGATCTTTTATGAAGTTTGAACAAAATAGAAAATTTAAAATTTTCTTTTGTTTTCAATATAAATTTGAGATAATGCTGATAAAAAGAAGACCTTTATATGCTCTTAAGTAACAATTGATATGCAATTCAAATGTCAATTTATATATATACGAGTTAGCACCATATTAAACGGAAGTTGTTTTACAAATTTAAAAATGTAAAGTGAAAATTATCAAAATTAAAATTGTAAAGGATAAATTACAACTATACAATAAATGCAAGGAATATCTACCAAAAAAAAATCTAATAGATTTTGGCCACATGAAATGTTTTCTGCTTAATTGCAAGTGTGTATATATAAAGTAGATCATGCAATTCTAACCATAAATGAAATTACTTGTCATGCATGCATTGCATATAAGGGGGGTTGGTCAACAGTCATTTTGCCTTGCTCACTTCACGGGTCAATTAGCGTCGAGCAACCTCTGTAGTGTACGTATGACACACGGAATAAAATTTTTATTTTATATATATATATATATATATATATCTTCTTCCAATGTTATGTTGGGGACAAAACAATTTCGTTAATCTTCTGATCTGCTCGTTGACTGCACGCTTGGTTTTCAAATATGTTAAGCATTTCAATTTAGACGGCCTATAAAATATAAATTATGATGCAGTAGGAATCAACTGTACTTCGATTACTTTTTAATATCTTTTTTTTTTCTTTTAAAAAAAAAAATAGAATTCGGCAGGCATTGTCGCAATCTTTTGCTCTATAGTGTACTAGTAGAATTTCTTCAAAAGGTGTGAAAAAGGTGTGAATATTACTCTCCCTTGTTCATTTATTTTATTTTATTTTATTATTGTTATTGTGAAGTGATATATATATGGGTCATATCATAATATGTTGATAAAATCACATGTGACAGCTATATAAAACTAGACATGCATGCATATTATAATATTTACCAAACAATAAAATATTTGAAATTCAAAATTTCACATACCCAAATTAGAAGTAAGTTCGCAGCATTGACAACTGACATTGCCTAAAGTTGGTATATTATTGTTATAGGATTATTGTCACTTTCACACCTAACGCAGAGAGAGTTTATTCAAATTTTGCTGCACCTAATACATATATACATACATATATATATATATATATATCTCAGCTGGCTGATAGGACAATGGTGACTTTTATCTGTTTTAATTCTAGTTTGGTGATCAGCTTGAAAAAGGCACAAAATCACACCACTGGTATTGATCCCAACTTTAAGTAAGTTAACTTATAAGGTCATCTTTAACTTTCACTCATTCCTTTTTGTAACTGTTCCCCCTGCCCTGTTGTTTGAAGCTGTCTTTTGAAAATGATGTGGCGTTGGTAATAGCCAGGTGCCAATGGGATCCTTTGCCAAAGGCTTAGACATTGCGTACAATCTAAAACCTAATCAATCCGAAGGCAATAAGTATAGCATTTTTGTTGTCATACCACCACTACAGATGATTTTTTTTATTATTAAAAAAAAAAAAAAAAAAAAAACGAAAACAAAACATTGTACCGTACCCAATGCTCAATTAATAACTGATGTGCAGTATAATCACATATATTTGTGGTTATAGAAATATGTAAATAAGTAATTAGTACTTTTAAATTGTGCAAACTCTACCGTTTCAAATCCAGTCCACTTGAAATTGTAAACAACAAAACAGGTCGGGCAAATTGAAAGATGGCGACGTTGTACCAATTTTACTGATCATGGACCCCTTTACAGAGCTAAGCCGTTGGTACAATGTAATTTTCTTAGCTATTATATATAATATTATATTCTACGTAATTGGACAGATGTCCAGGGTCCCCAACACGTGGCCTGCAGGAGATCAGCACAAGTACTACTTGACACAGTTTTTCGATGACATACATACATATATATATATGGGACAATAATTCAATATACAAATTATTCATGAATATAGGTCATATGCTTAGCTCATTGGTTATATATTTGTCTATTAAAAATTAGTCTCTTTTTTTTTTTTTTTTTAATTTAATGCAGGAGACATTGATTTGCTGCCGGCAGGCCATGTCCGACAGTTTTGAACGAAGATTTTCCTTTTTTTTTTTTTTTTTATGGGTAAAAGTAATAAATACGTTGATAAATATTACAAATCAACAATAATAATCGGCTAAATCTTACAAAATACACTAAAGATAGGCTATGGCTAGCTTCTCATGACTTAATAATTTCTACATTAATATCAACGAAGAACCTATAAGTACAATTTGAATATATAATACTAATTAAGAAAAGAAAATTGAAGACGAGGCACTTTTCATTTGAAGCAAAAATTATACTCTGATCCCCTCTAAATACAATTTTCGTGAATTAATAAGTAACTGTCTTCCCTCTCCCTAATTACGAATTTCCTGCTGGATTAAGAATGGTTAATTTATAGAATTGTAATAATATTTGTGTTTTTTTGGTGTATAGGATGAAGAAGTGTAGGAATTAAAAAGGCAATTTGAGGGGATGAGTATCGTGAGGAAGAGGAAGAGGAAGAGGAGAAGAAATCTTGAAGAGGTCGAGACGGGAATCGGCGAGACGAAGAGAGTAAGCGGCATTCTTGAATTGGGCCCAAGTGAAAGGCCTGTATGCGATGGGCCTCTCCGCGGACACCATCTCCGCAAGCGGATGAATCCACGCGTTCAGCGGTGGCGCCCCAAAGTACACCATTGACATTCTCTCCTTCCCTCCTGTGCTCGCCATCGCCCTGTGTCTTACGCTTCTCAACCTCCCGTTCGTCATTGCCTTCATATGTACCCAAAAATTTTTTTTAATTATTTAATTTTTCTTGAACAAAAAATTTTTTTTAATTAATTAATTAATTCTGGATTAAATGTACATGTGTTTGTGTAATATATATATATATATATATAGTTACATGGTACCTGCAAGGCATCGCCAACGAAGACGAAGAATTGATTGGGGTCGGGGGGAACAGGGACCCACAAACCATTATCGTGCAAGGAGATCTGCAGGCCAGGGACGTCATTGGATCTCAAGATGGTCAAGATCTGAGGGTCTGAATGCTCTCCAAATCCTACACGACTAGTAGTATCGTTGTTGGCTGCCGCTGTATGCTGATGATGATGTTGACGATGATGGTGGTGGTGGTGGTGGAGCTGGCCCATCGGTGGGTCCCACTCGTTGATGCAATCCTTGTCCTTGACAGGAGGATAGTGATTGAGCCGGAGAAGTGAGTCACTCTGGACGTCCCTGATTAGCCTGCTAAAGCTGAACTTGTCGGAGATCCACAGGCCCTCGCCCACCAGATCAAGAATCTCACATGCTAATTCCCTTACCGCTTCTGTGTAATCATTCACCGCACAGCTGCGACGACAACACCACAACAAAAATCAAAATCAAAAATCAAACAGCTATTATCACTTACTAAATGCCCAAGACAAGATATTTATATACATCAACAATGAAAATAATATACATACACATAAGATAATTCTCTCACACACTAACATTGGATTACCGAATCATAGAGTTCTTTCTATATCTCTCTAATTTTATCTTTCTCTCTCTATTTTTTTCTAAATTATATCAATCTCCTATACAGATTATACCATCAGGAGAATATTCCTATATATATATATATTTATGTATCTATATATCTGTCTCTATAACATATTCAGTAACTATAGTTGAAGATGTAATATCATCAATCACAAAAAACAAATATGGGTGGATGCAAATAAGCCTGCTTTTCCCCCCCTTTTTGTTGATTTGATTTCGAGGTTATTGATTTTATTGATGACTTTTTCAAATAAATGGTAACAAGTTATAATTGATTTTCTACATTAACACAATAATGACAGGGTCACTCAGAAGCTAATTGTCTTCCTGCCGCGCGCGGAAAGTGGGAGTCATATACAGTTCAACTTGGGGTCCAATCTACAAATGTATTTTTCAGAATTTATCTTTGAATTTATTTATTTATTTACTTTTACATGAGGTAGTTATGCGTTTTGACTATGTCAACTCATGCAAGATCCGAGCGGTCATGTCTGATATTGATCATCACATGCTCTCCCCCCAGTTTTCTCGAGGCCTCTTGTTCATATCTCTCATCAAAGGGTGCTATTCGATAATGTCTATCTAGCAACCCCCCGCTAATCCGAGCGATTTCACAAAACTTCACTCCCTTTTTTATGAACCCATGCATTTATATGACTTCAAATAAAATAAAATACATATGTATATTTAGGAAATAGTATATTACGTAGCAAAATAAAGGAAAATATGATGTAAAAATCCGGAATTTAACTCTTTTCAGTACTATAAACCAAAAAACCAAAAGGGATTGTCTCAAATTATTGCAAGAAAGCATGACATGTATGTCACAACTCATAAATATATATATATGTATATGTATACAGTGGCTGACAATTAAAAAGCTAGAGTAATATTGAAATAAATAAATAAAAAAAAAAGTTATTTGTCTTCCCTTCTCTTTAACTTATGTAAGTAAATTATTGGAAGCCAAGGAAATGGGCAGGCCATATATCCGGGGCTAGCTGAAGCTCATGTGATGGGGTTGCACGCGTTCCTACTTGAACCCCAAATCACAAACTTGTCTACTTTGTACCTGTGCCCTACTCCAATTTCTCCTTTTTTTCTAGCTAGCTAGCTCATTTTCATTATTTCCTACAATTTCAATGGCAGTGTTTTTTCGATTTTTTTTTTTTTTTTTTTTTTTTTTGGAGGGTCGACTTTCTTTGATAAGGAGGTGGAGACCTCAAAAATAGAAAGAGTCTGCATGAAGGTCAAAGCCACATGGAGCCCAAGAACAGCGCATGATAGAGTGCCGTGCAACTAATTAATTCAAAAGTCTACAATTTCTTGTTTACAATAATATATCACGTAGTTGGCCCATGTCCAATATGAAAATGAAAACACTCACATGAATAACATAGAAAATGTATTTTTTTTTTTTTTTTTGGGAGTTAACTTTGAGAAATTAATGTTTGAGATGATCATCATAAGTGGTATAGTACATTAAATGCTTCCCTATAAATATGTTTCTCTCTCTCTTTTTTTATTTTTTATTTTTTTTTTCCTTTGTTTCATTCTTTTTCCATTAAGGAAAGATGTCCTTTTCTAGGATACCAATTCGCATTAAATTCAACTATTAAACAATGTCTTTTCCACCTGTAACTGCGCGAAAAAATAAATAAAATTTTCACCTTTTTTTAAGAGTTAGGATACCAAGCATTATTAATTAATGCTAAACAATCTTCTCCACCGATCTGTCAACAAAAAAACTAATTCCTTATTCCTCTTTAGCTAAAGTCTAGTACTAATTGATACAAGTCTTCTACTTTAATTATTTAAAAAAAGAAAAAAGGAAAAAGAAAAAACAATTCCAAGTCTTACTATATATATTTATTAATAACAATCATTAAACAATACAAAAGTTTTTTTTTTCCTAAATAAAAAGAGGAGAAGAATAATAATAATAATACTCAAACATGCCACAAACTACGCATGAACAAGCCCGAAAAAATTAATAGAAGCCAAAAAAGCTCAAGCTCTCTACTAGGTACCATTTCTAATATATCAATTTAATTCACAGAGAGTAATTGGTAAGAAAGCAAGCCAAAACACATACATTGTAATATATGTTAACGATTGAGAGATATATAGATGAATGGATGCATATATATAGAGACACGAATAAAAACATAATATGTATTTAGATATATACCTGAGTTTGGAAGGGTCATTGGAGAGAGTTTTGGAAGTCTCGGAAACGGAGAGAGGGTGAGTGTGAAGGAGAAGATATTCGAGTTCTCCCATGTCGCCATTTCGTCCGATGTTTTTGGAGCCATATCCGAAAGGGGAGGACGGTCCGACACGAGCTCGCTGCTTCTCGTGAACCGGTTTGGAGAAAAAACCGGAACCTTCTTCTTCCAATCTGGCAATGACATGGGGAGGGACTCCATGGTTCACCACCTTGAAGAAACCGTATTCCTCGCACGCCCTGACGATTGATTCTTTGACCGTTGACCTCTCGCTCGACAGATCAACGGTCGGAATTCCCACTGCCTTTGTTTTCTTCGTCCGCATATTCATATTAATGGCCGGCAACAGAGATGGAACACCCATATATACCAATTATATATTTCTCTTTTAATTTCTACAAATATATATATATATATATGTATGTACGTATGGTTTCGTAAATATTAATGTAATATGTTTGTTGTGTTATGTCACACAAATTAAGAAGAGGTGGCTAAAGAGGAAGAGAGGAGATATATGAAATTGGGTTTCAAGTTTGAAGATATAGTTGGGGAGGCCGGTGTGGAAGAGAAGTATTAAGTGTCTCTTATAGGCTGAGGCGGTGCTATATTTTATTGTTTTATTGTTTTATTATTGTTGTTGTTGTTGTTGTATGATATAAGAGGGACGCTGACACTGGAGATAAAATAAGAAAAATGAAAAACAAAGAGTACAATTATTAAAATACATGCTAAGCGAAGGTATAGACAGAGAGATGGAGCTAAAGAAGTAGAGGGGGGGGACCAAAAACCAAAGTTTTGGAAGTTTTGGAGACGTGAGACGTGGACCTCGTAGGTGGCACAAAGTCACTTCAATAAAAGGACCCTCCAAATTTTTATTTTTTTTAATTTAAAAAATTTTTTAAAAAAATAAGAGATCTTTTTTTTTTTTTTTCGTTGCTGAACAACTATATATAATTTCATAATAATGTTCAATATGTCATAATATAGAGATTTTTGTTTTCTGATCATCACGCTCTTGTGTGAGAGTGGGTGAAAGAAATGCACGAATGGGAAACACTGTTTCATTATTGTTTTACTATGTCCCCTTTTTTTGTTAAATTTCTTTTTATTTTGTTACTTTAATGTAATTTTAACATTTTGGTCAAATGAAGAGGGGAGAGGCTGAAAAGCGAACAGAAATCAGAGAGGCCAGGGGGAGGTAGAATTTGGGGCCAGGCTGGTAGCGGCTGTTTGTCCCCATTAAATTGGATTTTTTTTCTCATTTTTGCCAAAAAGCTTGGGGCTTTTCATCAGAATTCAGATCAAAAATATTTTCATTATTCCAATATTCCACCGTTTACCCAATTTCACTTTACGCGTTTATTGAGTGTTTGACTCTTTCTACCTTTTGACTCCACGCACGTGCACCCACCTTTTTGTCCTTAATTTGTCCCCACCTCCTCTCACCAACATTGTATTCTTCATTCCTTAAAGCATAAATATTCTAATTAACAACAGTATACGTGTGTACATATATATATATATATGCACGTTAATTAGTCCACCATCGTTTAATTTAGATTATTTGCATTGAAAGAATCACAACTGAACTGACAACTTCTTGTGTTCATGCCATGGGGTGAACCACACGAAAAATTGTGTTACTATATATATCTTTATATATCTATATATATGTGTTTATACTAATTAAAATTTTGGATTAATTATTCTCACTATGTGGCCGACTGCCGTATTGCATGCGCGTTGGACACACAAATTTGCATGGGTTTTTTATTTGTTTCAAGAGAGGATTTTGGAAAGTGACCTTTTTTTTTTTTTTTTTTTTTCCCTCTCGAATTTATTTAGTCAGCTTAGCAGGGGAGGGAGTGGTTGATTTCTTTCTTGGAGCTTATATTAACATTTTGGCATCTTTTTTCTTAATTTGTATATATTTCGAAAACATAATTTAATAAATATACGTGTGTGTTTCAATTTTTGTGATTCCCACAAGTTGGTGTGAATTGGGAGAAAGAATTTAGCAAAATGCCTAACGGACTCAGAAATTACGACATTTTCATATTCTAAGTAGTGATGTCTACACGCCGACTGTCCTGGTCAAATGTCTAATTACCAAGAAATAAAAAGAATCGACAGCAGGAAGGGAAAAAAAAAAAAAAAAAAAAAAAAGGTCAGGTGTGGCCCAAAATCGAATGTTACCTCCATATTAATGCAATTGACCTTTGATTCTGATCTTATGCAGTACTCTTCTATTTCCCATGCTTTTCTCTTCTTTTCTTTCTTTCTTTCTTTCTTTCTTTCCTTCCTTCTTTTTTTTTTTTTTTTTGTTTTGGTTCTAATTTAAGAGTAAGATTTTTTAACTCCTTAAATTAACATTAATAGACACATATAATATATAGATGACCAATATTGATGCATGTTACGAAAAAAATATATATTATCATTAATATTATGAACATATACACGTATCCAAATTTCTGTAAGTTCTCTAAAATCGAAATAATTCTTTTGTCATTTAAACTTTTATCATTATTTTTCTTTTTAAGTTTGACAACTTATATATCAGCTTTGATGTGTTCAAATTGTTTGTTATGGCAAAAGTGCCCAATTTCTTTAGCCGTAGATTAACTGTCCGGTAATTTTCACGAAGAACATACATATAATATGTTTTTGGTGTGTACGTGTCAATAAAATAGAGGATAAAGAAGGCAATGAAGCCAAAAAATAGTTGCAGCTTTTTTTTTTTTTTGGCTAATAAAATAATTAGCTGCAGGTTATGCCTACTGCCTTAAAATTTCCATGAGAAAGTTAATTAATTGAATTTTTATGGATAAATATACTTTCGAAAAGAATAATATCTACGCGAAAGGAAAATATATATATATATATGGCTGCAGTTTATTTAAATTTTCTCCCTCAACTTGTTTGACTTATTTAGATGGAAAAAATTGTAATATAGTAAATCACGCGCTGCCGGCCAGTTTTTTATATTTTATATATATTGTTTCTCTCTCTTCTCCAAGCTTAAAAATCAATATGCAAAAATGACAAATTAAAACGTACGCTTAAAGTTTGTATAATTCCAAAGCTACATGGTTTCTTTTGTTTTTTTGTTTTTTAAAATTCATACAATATTCAAAAACCTAAAATTCTTTTATTGCTCTTTACCTTACAATAAATTAAGACTAGTGCTAGAGACTTAAATTTTGATATCAATTTATATGATAACGAATTGTTATCTTTCAATTTTCACTCATAGATATACATTATATTAATACTTATTAATAAGATAATGATAATTTATATAATATATAATAATGTGTATTAAAAAAATTTAGATTAAAGTAGACATGTCTCCTAATCTACATCTCCTGTATGGTTCATAAATTGAGAATGAACTTCATTTTTTTCCTAAAGAAGATGAGACAAGGACAATAATTCATAGAATGGCTATCTTCTGACCTCCTGCATGCTCTGGCATGTCTCCAATCATATTGATAAATTGATAAATATATAAATATATATATTTTTGTGTATTTAAGAGGTCCTCATTGCTTCATAATCAGAGTCACTATTTTTTCTTCACTGAGAGGATAGATTGTGAGTGATACGCGCATGATCTTTAAATCTTTTCGTAGCCAAACCCATATATATATATATAGGATGGTAGGCTAGCCACGCCTAAAGTCTAGTCCAAAACTAGAAATTCAAGCTTCCACAATCTGTTACCTTTTTTGGCTCCCCAAAGAACAACTTGATCAACCATACATGAAAATATATCTATATATGTGTGTATATATTAAATTTATAGGCACTCTAACTAATAGTGCAAATTACTAAATTGATACTTATAAAACTTTTAAATTTGTGTAATTTTAATTCATATTCTTGTTTTCATAATTGGAATTCTAAATTATTAAAAATATTAATATAGTATTCATTCATGTTAATATTTAGATGCTCATTAATAATTAGCATCACTTTTTGATCAATTTATTGACAAATTTCATATTAAAAAAATTAACGAAAATGACTATTATGACATAATTTTAAAAATTTAGAGTCATTAAAGCTTTGAAAAAAAGAAGGATCAGAGTTGCATAGACTTAAAATATTTAGGACTAAACAAGTAATTTAAAAAAAATTTTAATTAATTAGTTCAATGAGTTGATCAGGAGAACTTTAAGAGGTATAAACAAAGTGAGACATTATTTATTTGCTTGTAGTAATTGATTTGCGGTCGGTCTCCCAAGGAATATAGACAAAAATACACATATAAAATTACAAGGTAAAGAGTAGTGTTCTAAAATTGACTGTCCATATAGATTTGTCAAAGTGTTCGCACGTGCAGATGTACTCTGCATAAGTCATAAAACGATAAGCATAAAGCCCAAGCCTTTTCGTGATTTAATTCCCCCACAAGACTTTCATGTCTAATATTAACATAACCGACACACAATATATCATTTCCTGTCGGCCTCACGTTTACCAAAGTGACAAAGGTTTCACGTAATTAATTTATACAATATATATAATTTATAAATGCTCACTTGAGAAGAAAAAAAACCCGGATTATGCAAATTAATTAGGAAGAGAACCATCAAATATTTTAAGGTCTTTATTTATCAATATCATATGTTTTAAACTATCAAATCGAATCAAAATAATATATATCATTTTTGGAAAAAAAAACATATAAAATTAACCAAGTTTAATAGTGATAAGATACAATTTAATTAAACTAACATAATATCATGCAGTAATTAAGAACTAACATATTACCATGCAGTAATTAAGTTTTTTGTTTAGTATCTTACCAAAAAAAAAAAATCAAAGCAAAAAAGAAAAAGAAAAATGAAAAGTGGAGAATCTTAAGAAAGGAAAGCACATGTGGGGGCGAAGCTGACAGAGAGAAATGGTAGTTGTTTGGTGTCTAGGGGTTGTGTTTCTTTTCTCTTTCTCTTTTTCTTTTTTTATGTTTTTGTTTTTGGGTGAAGAAAGCAAAACACAACCCTAAATATCTGGGTGAGGGCCGGCCGGAAGGCAGTTCGGAACGTGTAGGAGCAGACAAAGCATTAAATAAATAATAATAATAATTAATATAAAATAAAATTTTCATTATCAAGACATGAGCCACCCATTTCCATTTTCTTTCAAATAATTGGTGACAAACAAGAGGAACCAACCATCTTTCTCCTGATATCATATTGTCTTCCTATCTTGCCACGTGACTCTTTCTCCTGATATCATATTGTCTTCCTATCTTGCCACGTGACTCTGTTTTAAGCATCCATGCCTCATCGCCCATGGATTCCCTTAATCTTTTCTTATATGTTTGTTTTCTTTGCCTGATATGTACTTACTCTATTTGATCTCCATATTCTAGTTATTAGTTTGATGCGATCAAGTGTCAATTGCATCATTACTTCTTATCTTCATATGGCCCATCCCTTTTGATTATTTGTCATCGCACTAAATTGATTTTTTAATATAGTACGAATTCTTTAAAACAGTAAGATTATATGATTAACGTATATAAGTATTTCTAATGATGATAAATGAAAGCATGAACTAGCCCCTTTTTATTTCCTCTGTTGTCAAAATAAATTTCTATAATGATATGTGTCTTTTTTTTAATGTTTTGAATAGTAAATGAGAGATATGTTTATATATATATATATGATATTTTTTTCCCTAGAATATGAAATTCAAACGGAGACCATCATTTGGTGAAATCTCACAAAGTTTGATAAAGACAACTCCTTCTGTTTCAAATTTCCAAGTGATGTAAATGATTAGTTTTGAGTTTTGTGTACCATATATATTTTGCTTCGTTTTCCTTTTTCATTTTTCCCTTTGGATAATGGTCTTAAATATTAGAATTGTGGATGCCATATAATATATAGTTAATTTATATATATGTTCACATGTTAAGTTGAAGCTTTTGCCATGCATGTGACAGATTCCTTAGGTAGAACCAAAATTCAACGTTAAAAATTTTATATTTAATTCAACAATTAGATGAGCCGAAATGAAATTTTGGCATTTGGATAAAGGGCTATTTTATTATTATTTTATTTCCCCTTTCCTAGTTTAATCTGTGCGCAACACTTAGCTATAAATATATATGGTAATGGAATATTCGAATTCGTTTAAAGAAGAGATTGGATATGCATGCAAGTCATAAAACCATGGGCATCAAAACCAGCGGGTTAATCAATGCGAAGTTTGGTTGCATTAATTATAAGTTAACCACTCTAATATTAAATTTTTTGTTTGTTATATAAATATAATGCATATATATAAACCAATAACACAGACCAGTTAATTGGAAAAAAAAATTATTGAGGATTTTTAATTTTAAGAACCCTATATTTTTATATTTCCTTAATTCCTTTTGGAAGAGAAAAGGGTTAATTTATAATGTGGATGAGATGAAAGGGGCAAGAAGTGGTTGTCTTGTGCACGCGGAAGCTGGAAAAGTCATTAAATTTGAATTGGAAAGGGACAGTTGACTTTCTATCTTTTTACTGTCCATGTATAGATGTACGTAATATGACATATATATATATATATATATATATAATTCACGCTCACAACGACAATGATATCCATAAAGCAGTTGACAGGGACAGTAACAATGACGTGGCATTTTCTCTCAGTTATTACAGTGAAACTATAAACACTAAGTTTTATTTAGTAACAAAATTTAACTACAACTAAACTGTACTTTTTCATTTCATTTTTTATCTTTTTCTGAAAAATCAATAAAGTTTATAATTACCTTTTAAAAGTCAACTCAACTCAAACTTAAAAATTTCATCTCAATTTAAACTCAACTCATTTACCAAACGGATCCCAAATCTCCATTTGGTAAGTTAGTTGGAAATGAAAATATTAAGTTGGAATTGACTGATTTTTCAAAAACTAATTATAATTTTTTGTTGATTTTTCAGAAAAAGACAAAACTGAAATGAAAATTTTGAATTTGAACCTAAGTTTTAAGGCTTGTTTGGCACTTCAGTTCATCTCATGTTGAAACATTTTTTTTTTTTTTGTCTTTTTCCTAAAAAGTTTTTTTATCTTTTTTGAAAAAGTCAACAAAAATTACTATTTAAACTTAAAATCTCAACTCAAACTAATTCACCATACACCCCAGTAAACACACCCAAAGTATTTAAAAGCACGTCTCCTGATAATTTTACTCATCGTGTAATACTATATATTTCCACCGCTTTATTGCAATATATATATATATATATATTACTTGGAAATAGGTAGCTCAGCGTTTTTTTTATTTATTACTTAAAAAGAAAAAAACATTTTAAATCAAGATAATACAAGTATCGATTATAAATTGTAGGTTCTCAAATCACAATGAAACAAGATATTGGTAAATAATCAGTTATGACATATAATTCAAATACAACGTTCAAGAGGAGGAAAAAAAAAAGGGGTCATCGAGATTCAAAAACTAGACATATTAAATATTAAACACACACCCTTATATAACAAATTCTCTTCAGTATCCGGTCGACCTAAATGAGAAGACCAATAATATTAAGGCCACACCAAAAAATAAAAATAAATAAATAAATGAATCTAGTAGACTAAAAGCCTATCCTATCCCAGAAAGTAGTAGGGAAAGTGAAAGTAGAATTACGACATGTGCACCACCGGTTGCATTATAGCAACACCAAGAGGAGCGTTTGGTTCAAAATTTCGATCACCCCTTTCCTTCCAAGTTCTGTACCACCACATGATCTGCTTCTCGTCACCACCCACCACCACCTCCACCTTCCCGTAGGCACGTTTTTTAGGGTTGATGTTAATTTTATGACGAGATAATTATTTGGAAAAGCTTGAAAAATATTTTATATTATTCAAGATACTTCCTTTTTTTTTTTTTAATAACTATTCAAGATACTTCATTTGATTTCATCCGATTCTGTTAGTTTGTCATATTTTATATATTCAATATATTCAATCTTAATTTATCTAGATAATTTAAAGTTGTATCTACTTTAATATGATGGTTAAAAATTATGTCTAATCTAAAAGGGGTTTTTTCCCCCTCTCAATACCCTGTAGCATAATTCTCCTTTTAGTTGAAGTTGCTTTTTCTTGGAAAATATTTTAAAACAACACATTTTTTTCTCTTTCTTCAAAAACAACTTAAGTAGCTAGTCAATTTTTGTGTTTGGTCATAATTTTGCGTCCATACAAATTAGTACAACCAACAAGAAAGAAGTTAGGCCAAGAAGATATGTACAACGCCCCTCCAAGAGAAAATAATCAACTTATATCTATAAATATATATATATATATATATATAAAGGATTCAGCAGGCTGCAAAGGCTTTATATTATCTTTTAAAAAAAAAAAAAATTTACACACGTCAAAGTCGTCGTAGTATATAGGACGACCATAGGCTTTGAATTAGTCGGTTGATTCTAAAGATGATATATATATATATATATATTACACACACACATGACCTAAGCCAATCAAATTGATACGTTAATTCCTAAGTAGTTAGGATCTTTAAATATTTATTTTATTTCTGTAAATATGACCTCTGCAAGGGTGGAACACAAGAAACCCACTTTGACCATAGGTATTAGAATCAATACCAAGGTTAAGTAATAAGCACAATAATTTAGCTTAATTAGATATTGACATATAAAATGCTTGCAATATACATAACTAGCTATTTAATTAACTACCCCAAGCCTTTTTTTTTTTTTTTTTTGAAAGCAAACTTCCCCAAGCTTTATATAAAGAAAATATACAGTATTTTAATACTTGGTTCTAATAATATACCTTGGAGTTGGAGGTCTTGCTATTTCTATAGACATCTACATATGTACACTTTGTCCCCATCAACTTTGGACGGCTGCGCTGCGTACCTGATCGGTTCCTGTAGTAACCGTCACCATTATATTATGCCATATGTGCATACCATACGTACATTTATATGTATATATACGCACACAATATATCTATACACACACAAAAATACACATATATGTGAATATAATGTGTTTGGTAATCCAAATTGATAGAATATAACCAAATGAATTCGTACTGCAACAAAAGGACAAGAAAAGCCAGCGAAGGTCCGCGACTAGTTCTTTCACGCACCTTTGTAATTTTCGTGGAAAAGGATCAGGGGGTATTATATTCGAAAGTGTATACACACACACACACACACACACAATATATATACTTACGCACATAAACATATATGTATAAATAGATGTAGTTTTTATATTTACGGAACCTCGAGCAGTTGACAGTTATAATTAAAATCAAACTTTTTAAATTCATTATTAAAAACGTATTCATAGTTGTATATATATTTGTGTGTTAATTATCCATCAACCACATGGATGAGTTGCTAACTTATTATACGCAAGTCAAAATGCCTGCAATCAAGTGGGTATGCCAATTTTAAACAAGTACTCGACATTAATTAATGACAAGGGCCGGTAGTGGACAAAGGAGAAGAAGCTCATACACACACACACACACACACACACACACACACATACGGATACATATATATATATACATATAGTGAAAAATTGTTTTCTTCTGAGAGAGAGTGGAGGGCTGTAGAGTATGATGAAGGACAGAATAGAGAAAACTCATCAGCAAGTACGAGAAAACTCATCAGCAAGTAC
>JAFMPE010006441.1:0-16406 GCA_024759925.1 Ficus religiosa | reverse complement strand
GAAATATATGCCCTGACCTGACTAACAGCTTTATGGTGGGTATAAGATACATTTTTTATGTTCTCAGAAAGAAAAAAGAAAAAAAAAAAAAAAGATGCATTTTTGAGACAAAGTACTTCTATTTCACAGAAAGAAAAAAAAATAACACTAGTAGAATTTTTACAATAAAACTTCTTATTTTTCCTTAGTGTGTAAAATTTGATGTTTTAATCGTTGGATTAATTTTTTAACAATCTGATTCTGATCCATGGCTAAAAATAAATTAATGTTGTGTGATGTCAATTTTTAATGTAGATAAAAGTCAAATTGTCAAATTTTAATCTTACAATTAAAAAATAATTATCATCGATGGTAAAAAAAATAAAATGGAGGCCATAATTTAGAAGTTCCAAAAAATATAATATATCAATCTCATACACAAACTATAAAATGAACCACACCAACTACAGAAAATAATTAAATGACTTATTTTACGGAAAGATTAAAGATCGAAGAAAGTAGAAAAACGTAGAACCAACCGTGGAATTGTATGATTATATTGTGCTCAGTCACGTAAAATATTTAATGAGATATCAATTTGACTTTGGTAAATAAAGAAAATTTACTGTACATTAAAAACTTTGACTTTTGAGAAAGTGAAAAATGTACCAAGAGTAGGATTAATGGCAGCTTTCTGACGGTAATAATAAACGTTTTTCATATACACACACACGCAAAGTCTACTCTATCGAAGAAAATAATACCAATATAAAGAAAAGAAAATATAGCTCAAGAAAAAGCGTATTTAGTAGCAACATGCATAATAATTTTTTTTTTTTTTCAAAATATACAATTAGTTGTAGTTTACAGAAAATAAAAGTTCAGGTTGACTTTGCGAAAGGTAAAAATGTGCATCAAATAATTAGTGGGCAGCTCATTGACGGGCTATAGACACACACAAAGTAATGTTTCAAAGTAAAAAAAAAATAATAATAATAATAATAAAGTTAAAAAGGCATATAATCTTTGAAAACAAACATAACAATTAACAATACTTGCAGTTTGTTAGGATTTTTTCAATGTCATAACATGACTTCCAAATAAAATTAATTAAAACAAACTTTTTTTTTCAACAAAAAAAAAAAAAGGAAAAAGAAAAATTTCCACGTGAAATTAACTCTTGGTAAGAGGCCTTGGAGGGTAAAGCGACATAATGATTAGGGGACATCTTTCCTTGATCAAGAATTTGGTTATTTAGCATTGTCACTTTTAATCATAAGTATGTATGATTTTTATAAAGTTATTCCCTAGTCGTATTTCGATGAGCTCTTCCTCATTTATTTTTAAAGGAAAACTGAATTTCATTAAAAGACATCTGAGATAATTTGGATAATTTCATTTGAGTGCCCCTTTTAAATATGAGTTTATTGTGGCAAATTGACATGGAGCATCGAAATGGTTCATTCTTTTAAACATTTAGAAATAAATCCAAAAAGTTATACTCCAAAATTTTGACCCATTCAGATATCTAATCTACAATATTTTTAAGAAAATTTAAATATTCATTTTATTCAATAAAACGTTCATTTCAGATAGCATATCCAAATGGTTGTTTTCAGCAACTATTGAAACACATATTTGAACATTTTTGTTCAAATGTTTTGTTTAGAATGTTGACATATGAAAGTTAATTCAAATGACAATTTAAATATTTTTGTTCAAATATTTACTTTTAAATGTTATCATTCGGGTGGTTCTTCTAAATATGATCTAGCTCATACGAGATTATTAATTAATTAATTATCAATTGTCGAAGATTGTGGAATGGGACTAGTGAGGATTACTGAAAGTAACAAGTAAGCCAATTCATTCATAAATAATCACATCAATTTTTTGGTCAGATATCTTTTGAAGACATTCTTTTGTATTAGTAAAGGTGTAACTCGCAAATTCACTAACACATATAGCTAAGTAGTGTCGGACGATTTGTCTTTCTTTTTCTTTTTTTTTTTTCCCCCTGTCATCAAAGAAAAATTTTGATTTCAAAGTTGATGAGAGAAACAAAAACAGTATAAAAAAGCTTTGCATAAATAATCACAATAGTCTTATTCACCTACGGATGGATTTATTTAAGGACGAGTAAAACTATATATTTCGTACACACACACACACACGCATATTATATGCATGTAGTACATAGAAGCTTTGCATGCAGCTCGTAGCGTAGCATTTTGACGTACTTTTTGCATCATGTCGTTATAAGATTAATACGACAAATGAAATAAATCATTGGGATTTTTTTAAAAAATACTTTCAGCATATAATTTGAAATATAATATAGTGGATAACAGAAATGAATTAGTCAAAAATCAAGACATTATGTTGTGAAAGATAAAATAATCAAGGCATCATTATAAAATAAAAATAACAAAAAATAAATCATAATGTTATTAAAAAATCAAGGCATCATAATAAAAAATAAAAAGAAGTCATTAATGTTATTGTTATTGAAATTACATAGAAATTTGCTTAGGGAGAAAGAAGTAAATAGCAATTTCTATTTTTAACAAAAGTAATTGAAGTAAATAGTATGTTTTTAAAATATTTGAAATAAGTGATAATAAATAAAAATTTATCATGTAAATGATTTATTTATGTCACGTAAATATGTTGTTTATCTAGTAAAATTGTTGTTTACTTTAATTATTTTAAAACCATGCGATTCATTTTAAATATTTTCATAAAAATTCTATTTACTACTGGCATATTGCCACTCTGATATTTATATATATATATATATATATATATTTTGTGTAGCTGCGGCTTTACCTTGGAAACTATATTTACCCATTTAATATTTGTTGGTCTCCCTTTCAAGGTGTTTGGATATGGGTATTTTGGTAATTAATCTCCTAATATTTTCTAGTTGCGAACACAATTTATAATACAAAATTACTGTGTTAATTTACCCGAACTTTTTCAGATTTCAGCTTATGGAGAATAATTTATAACAAAATTAGTTAATTAATTAAATTCAAAATTCATCTTGATTTAAGTAACTAAATAATGAACTAGTAAAAAAGCATAAGATATGATAAAGTGGATGATGAAGTTTATTCCTCAATAATTCCTTTCAAAAAAAAAAGAAAGAAATTGTTCCTCAATTTAATGATAAAAAACCATTTGATAACTAGGGTGGTTATCATCATTAACCTATTGTTAATTTTATATTTGACTTCATCATTAGATACAGAATTCGCATAGGTTTTTTTTTTTTTTTTTTTTTTTTTAAACTTGGATGATAAACATAAGAAATCAGCAAATGTACTAAAATATCCCGACTAGGTCGGCACCCCTCTAGCACCCTGATCACTTTTCTATCACTCAAAAAATTTTATTAATAAAAGAAAATTACAAAAGAGTCTACCTTGAAAGGGAAAATAAAGAACCAAAAAGAAAAAAACAACTAGACTAAAAAGCCCAAAAAAAACAGTAGCCGGAAGGCAGTCTCATAAGATAAAGCCTAAACTCTCTCCTTGAGGGTAACCTTCAAATATGCCTCATTAAAAACTCTCTAGGCAAAACCCAAACGGAAAAATCCTAAAGGGAAAAAAGAGTACATATTTACCAAAATGAATTGGTCAGCTAGATACAAAGCTAACGGGCAATTCCAAAGGAAAAATTGCAATCTCAACAAGTAACTAGTTGCGAAACCTATAACAAGGAATACTAGCCATATCTTTTGCCACTGCAGCATCACAAAATTAAGGAGCATTAAACCACCATGTCGGTTGTGTCTTATGTGCAGCATGAGTTGCCAACCTACGGTAGCATGATGATTTCCTTAATACTTTGAGAATGTGTGATACATGATAAGTAATGTATTATAATGTGTGCTATATATGTTAGAATATCGAAAAAGTGGAATTCGTGAATTTCAAAAGATGGGACATAACTTCAAGTGATTTCTTTTGCCCTGTCCGATTATCCAAACATTTGAGATGTAGAGTACTAAATCCATTTCCGTCCCAGAATCAATATCTGAGACTTATTACAATTGATATCAGAGTTGAAATTTTGCATTTTTCTTTTCTTTTCTTTTCTTTTCTTTTCCATCGTATTGGTTTATATTCTAACTACCACTGCTAGGGTAGCCGCAATCCAATCTTGTTGAATATTCATACACCGATCAAGTAGAGTCCTTTCAAATCAACTTGATAGTACTACTTTAAATATTCCTTGTTCACTTCCCTTTATTTTATTTTATTTAATTTAATTTTATTATTTTGAGAATAACATTACTCTTTTGCAAATGAAACTTAAAATTACAAAAAAAAAATAATAATAATAAATAAATAAATAAATAATTAGTTAGGTATAAATCTCTATTGGAAGCCAATAAAAAATATTTAACGTCAATTCTCGAAACTCTTTTGAGATTCTCCCTTCTATCAGAGTGTAACTTTATTCCAACTTTGTTACAGCTAATTCAGTACTGTAACAGATTCCATCTTTTTTTGACCCCCCAAACAAAAACAAGATTTCATTAAACGCATGCAATGTGATATAAAAAGAAGTAATATAAAATTGGAATATAGACACAAAACTAAGAACAAATTATATACTATTTATAAATATATATATGTTATATATATATATATATATAAACATATATCATACATCTACGTCTCCCTTCTTGACTGCTTCTATCTTTCTCTCTAGATGATAAGATTGCTTGGAAATTTAGTCCATCCTCTCATGAGCGGTTTTTTCGAAAAAAAAGCTGAACCATAGGATTCTATAAATATAGAACTATTTATGAATGACATTTTATCCCTTATATATACGCACGCCAACCATCTATCTCTTTGATTCGTGAAATTTATAAAAGCTCTCATGAAGAAAAATTTGGAAGATTGTGATAGTGACCCCTTTTGAATAAGGTGGCAAAAATTTGTATGTGGATGTACATTTATGATCAGAAGGAAAAGAATATATTATATATAGATAGAGGAGTAAAAATAGAAAGAAATTCAAGTCTCGCATCGTAAAAATATTACCTTGACATCGAAGAAGAGTTCGATCCTATCCCTTTTAGTATAAAAAAGTACCTTTCCTCAACTGTTGAAAAGAAAAATAAAAAAAGGGGGGGCCGGGGGGGTGTTGTTGGTTTCCTGCGAAATAATAGATGTACATATATATGAGGGTATTAAACCACTCCACTAATTAACAAGTTGACAAATTAAGATGGAAACTAATGATCTTTTAGAAATTTCAAATTTCACAGAGAGTAAGTAGTACTATTATTTCTACACGATAGTGACCATAAGAAAGGGAAAGAGACACCAATCTTTTTTGCACTGAAATTAATTAGAGTTAGTTGTTTCAAGTAAAAGGTCTTCTTTCAAATGATGATTATTAGCGATCTCTTTTTTTTTTTTTTTTTAACCTAAGGAGATAGAAAGAGAAGTAAGACCCTGTTACATCACAACCCACAATCAAGATGAAGCCAAAACGCGTTTAGGGATTCGCCGACAAATTAACCTCACATACATAATTCTCCATCTGTATAGGATAAAGATATTGACATAGATCTAGTAATACAGTGTATTTATTGCCATCAATGTATATGCTCTCCAGGCATAAAATGGTTGTTGGGCAGAGACTTGACTTTGTGTTGTCGACCTCGGACTAGTAAGTAAGCAGTCATGATTCTTTTCCCAAATTAATCATAAGGGTGTTAGAATAATATAACTTATGAAAATTAAATTAATGTGCAACAAAAAGAGAATTAATTGGAGCTAGCCAGCTATAGCTAGGCTTATATATATATATATGTATATATATATAGAATTAGTGATGTAATCATGGTAGGTGAGAGTGGGGTAAGGGGTAAGGGGCAACATTGCAGGCAAGGTGTTACGTCTAGATTGAAAATAGAAAGCACATATATGAATTGTAATTTGTAGGTCATTTTTTATTATTACTTTTTTAATTATTATTTTTAAGGGTCCAGTCAGCTTTAATTTAGAAGAAGCAAGGTGATCATTTCCCCTTTTTTGAAAAACAAGGCCAGGGAATCAAATCCTAAAGGATTTTTGATGTCATTAAAAGGTGTGGGGGAAAGAGAAAGACTAATGCCTTTCTTTTGTTTTGTTTGTTTTTTGTTTTTTTTTTCCCCTTTAATTTTTGCCCCTTGGATTTGGATATTGTGTTTTTTGCTAAAATTTTGATTTTTACAACAAGAAACATGAGGGTTTATGTAAAAGAGGAGACATACTTTGCCCTACATTAATCTTATAACCGGCCATTTGTTGATCAGTTAGAGATTCTCTTTTCAAGTTCTTTATAGGACTGTTTATTGGAGCTAATATATATCCTTTTGCTTAAAAAAAAGTTGCATTTTTTGTTGCATTAATATCGGGATCATTAAAAGTGAAACAAAACGATTCTCTATATTAGCCACTTGTAATATTCTTCATCAGTCACTTAAAAAGTATATAATCCTTTGCATTAACAAGGACGACCTTTTCATTGTGGTTTAATTGGGGATCCAACGCCAAATTAAAAGTTATTCCCAAAGGCTGTCGAAATAATTACCTAATGAAAAATAAGAGAATTGAAGGGAAAAAAAAAAAAAAGTTAAGGT
This sequence comes from Ficus religiosa, assembly GCA_024759925.1. NCBI lineage: Eukaryota > Viridiplantae > Streptophyta > Magnoliopsida > Rosales > Moraceae > Ficus > Ficus religiosa. Next base: position 9,778 of record JAFMPE010006441.1, on the reverse strand, counting down.
TTAGTGTTATTATAATTTCAGAAAAAACATAATCCCTTTAAATAAACTAATAAACAGAAGTTATCTAGACTTACAAGAAAATGAATAAAAGACTAACATATTTTTATTAGTAAAGAAAATAAATAATCCCAAATCCTAATATAAATATAAATAATCCAAACATTCTTTACATTAATTTGTTACTAATCACTTAATTATCCAAAGAGGAAAAATTGGATGTCAAATTGCTTTTAAACAAACAAACGATAGTTATATAATGCGTACATGTACAAGTAGCCATTGGAAAATATTACCACACAGACTTAGACAAGTAATGTCTAGTGAATGCTAAGGAAGAGTAATGTTAGAATTCTGCTGGACTAATTCAGCTGAAGGAGACCATGAGGTTTGAGGTCTGAAAATGTTTTCATTTTTTAATTATATAATAAAATAATAAAAATATAATAATGTTAGAGGTACTAAAACATATACATTTATAAGGCATGTTTTGTAATATAAACCTATAGAGAGAAAAATTTACTTTTTATTTGTCATAAAAATAGCAGTACTGCTCAACTTCAATGGTGCTTCAATAATTTTCCAATGAGCAATTAAAGAGATTTACTTAGGATTATTTTTTATAAATGGCTTATGTTGGTCCCTGATTTTGATTTACACATCACCTCTTCTGAACTTTTCTACTATTATACTAACATTCCGTTTGAAAAAAGACAAAAATTGAACGTGTTTTATTTACATGAGCTTTATTTATATATAAAGTCGTAGTTAAACATTTTTTTTTTAAAGAAAACTATACCTTTATTGGAAATATTTTGAAAGTAAACTGCATCTATAGTGTCATTAGATATATTTTAAAGGTACAATTCTTTTAAAAACGTTCAATTATAATTTAGTTTTATTTCACATAATCTTAACGTGTTTAATTTACATTCAATTCTTCTATAATAACAATATAATGGGTGTTTGCATGTCAGTGGAAAAATTCAAAGTAAAAATTTAATATATATAATTAAAAGTCAAATATCAACAAGAAACTGAACGTATAATATAAGGATCATTCGCTGAAGTAAACTATTTTTTTTAGTATTTGAGTATTTTTCTATTTATGCTGTCAATATCCACACAAAAAGAAAGGAGAGTTAGCCAAAATTTGTACGTAGCCTGAATTTTTTTCTTTTACTTGTACAAACATTCTGATCAGCTTTGAAAATTAGAGCCTCCATGTATTCAAAAGTTATCATCATATATAAAATACGAGTTGTTTTTGTTTGTTTCTTCTTCCTTTTTGGGTTGTCTTGGCTCAAACAGGCGACTAAGTCAAAAGGTTACGCAACCATGCAGGTATGTATGGAGAACTGCATGCATCTGACTTATTCCTGACAGAGATTTTGTCTCACGCGCATGAATACATACACAGATTTCTGCATGCATGCGTAACCACAAATTTATATAAAGAGGAATATTCCCAATATTACATTATATATTACATTTTTTTTTCTCAGAAATATATTTTATATAGGTTCGTGTGTTTGTATGTAAATAGATAAGAGGAATATATATACACATACATATATATGTATATATATTTATGCATGTATCGTTTATTACCTTAACAAAAGCCTCTAAGTTCTACTGTTTTTTTTTTTTTTTTTTTTTGGCTGGTTATGTTTGTATTATGGTTAGAGAAGGTTAAACATGCTCTTCATGAATGAAACTTGTCTATGAGTCGCAAAGCCTATATATATACACTTTTTTTTTTTTAATGGTCATTGTCATAGCTTAGCAATGATTTTACATCTAACTTATTATTAAATGCTGAGTTTGAATATCTTCATTATAAGTTCGGGGGGGAAAAAAAAAAGACCATTATTTTTTTTTTTTGGAGGAAAAAAAAGACCATTATTGCACCGTTAGCTACACAAAATTCTGGGGTTTAGTTCGATAAATATATATAGGTTTGTCTAGATTTTCATTATATATATAACAAGTGTTTTATGTATGATGACAAGCAAAATAATAATAATAATAAATAAGTACTTCATGTATGATATATGTCAAATAACTTTTAGTGGGATCTAAGAAAATTGGATTTTGTGCCCGGAAGAACAAGCAGACAACGGAATGGAGCAAATTCACTTTACATTTAGTTTAAACAAATCTTCCCTTTTTTTTTTTTTTTTTTTGTTGGTGAACTTATAGAAGGATGTAATCTTTTTGTTAGAGGAGGCCTCAACGAATGTTAGAGATGAAAAACAATGTTACTTCTAAAATAAAAAAACATACATAAAATGGATCGATTTGTCAATAAAATACGATATTTTGAATGGATTAAAGACTGATTTAAAGAACAGAAATTTTAGGTAACTGAAACAAAAATGAAATTTATATTAATAACTGTAAACTAAAAAACCATTGTTTCTATTTAAAAAAAAAAAAAAAAAAAGGACGATCTTTTGATACGTACTATCTTCAAATGATGTGCACAGAACTCACATGAAATAAATCTTCGACTATTTTAAAATTCCTTTCGTCTTCGGTCTATGCTCTTCTGATTGATGTACGTCAATGAAAGCTACATATACAGAGAGAGAAAAAAAAAAAAAAAAAAAAAGAGTAGATCGTCATTTAAAAAACAAAAAGAAAAGTAAACCGTCATTAAAAAAAAATAAAAAAATAAAAAAAAAAGTAACAGTAACATTAAACCTAATCAAATTATCACACTTGAACTTATTAAGATTTTAAGTGTGACAAAAATTATCATCACTATCGGAGGATATCCAAGTGGATAAATATTTCAAAATCTACTAAAATTATCACCAGTATAAGGACATTTATGGAGTAGCAGAAGAAAAAATATATGTCATCATTATCTAACACATCATTATGAGAATATTAAAATAATTCGTAAACTTTAATGATAATATCATTATATAACTGATGTCATTAATAGGGACATTGAGGAGACAAGTTCGAATGGAGGATAAATATGGTTGTAATTTGATTCTTCCTATATTTGATATATATATGTATATATATATATATATCTATTTAAAGTAAGATTTTGATATATATATATATATATATCTATTTAAAGTAAGATTTGATTCAAATTCAAACATACATCTAACATCAATATTGAATACTGATACGAATTAGTTACCGGGGAAAAAAAAAAGCTGAAAACAATTAAATGAAGAAAATCAATTAGGTGCTAAATAAGTCAGAAATTTAGTTAACATAATATGCATATTCCCATTTTTTTATACTAAAAAAAAAGGATTAAAAAAGGATAGAATTGATAAACTATTTAAGTTTTTTTTTTTTTTTTTTTTTTTTTTGGAGAGATAGACGATTAAGTTAAGTTCAAAAGGTTTCTTAAACTAATAATCTTTGTGTAAATATTACCATCAACTACTCTGTACTTCGAATAATTTAAATTATTGTTATTTCTTTAGCAAGCGTTTGGTTCTCACTAAGTTTTTCATTTCAATTTTTATATTTTTTTGAACTGTTAAAAAAATTGTAACTAATTTTTTGAAACATCAACTAATTTTAACTTTAAAATTTCATCTCAAATCTTTGTTCCAAAGATATCATTAGTTTCTAAAAACTATTATTTACTACCAAATTTACATGGGCCAATATCTTGAAATCCTGAATTTAGTTGGGCTTATTTTGGATTGTTAGTCACAGAAATAACATGCCACAATGAACTTACTACTGTTCAAATTCTGTGAAGAAGAGTTAAAGATTTGTTATAAACCAGAAGCAAAGTAGTACTCCCAAACACATATACAATCTCAAAATCGGGAGCAAAAAAAAACAAAAAAAGAAAGAAAAAAAGGCACCTACTAATGAAGAGTCAACCCACATTCTAATTTTTAAGTGCCAGAAAGCTAAGAGATTTTCTACACTCAGCCAAAACATCACTCTAGTATGGTCCTAAGACCAGTTTTGCTAGTTTTTGAAGTTCAAAAAGGGCATTGATTTCAGGCTCTTGACTAGTCAATTTCGAGGTCTTCGGACACAGTGGCTTTGAGCTCTACAACTTCAGGAATGACATCGGGCACTCGTTTCAGCAATCTTTCCCGCTCGGATGGTTTCTTGAGTAGTTCTCTTTGGTGTATATAATGAGACAATGTTCACAACAGAAAAGGTTAAGGTTCAACTTTATTCATGAAGAACGAATTATGCCGCTCAAAATACACGAACTGAACAAAGATTGTCGTTCTAAATACTAATTTTAGCCTACTGATTCAAGAACTCGAGTGACAACTTGGCATCTGTTATATGTTATTAGTCCTAAATGCTATGTCCGTAATGCAAGAATTGTAAAAGGATATTCTCTTCTCCGTCCCTTCTCATTCGCACAATCTATGCGATTCTGTAAGAGTACCACTTCTCTCTCGATCCACTGCCAAGTAATTTACCACGCATACAGTGCCAAGTAGGGATCAAGCAACACAGGAAGAAGCATTTTAGGATTTTTTTTAAATACGGAGAACGGACAAAAACATGTTATAAGAATACTCGAAAGATGAAGCAGTTGTGGGGGCATGCATTTAAAGATGTAGTTAAAGATTATTTTATCATTAGAGCCTTCTAAAACTAGTAGTGAGATGAGATTAGAAAACCGTACGTGCTTAATGATATCTTCATGCAGAGTTCTAGCTTTCTTCTCGAGCTCAACCTGCCGAAAATTAGACATTGTATTAGTTGTGAAATAACCTGTTTATCGTTATAAATTTATGCATAGATTGCCTGACTCAGAGGAAAGAAAAGCCAAAAAAAAAAAAAAATTACGAACAAATGTTTTTAATTTATTTTTTTGAAAAATTAGTTTAGCAGATGAGAAGCATATACGATGAAAACCACTGAAATATTCAGCTATCAGTCAAAAATATAGAATATACTCAAAACCATCGTGATCAGTAATCCATGACTAAGTACTTGGAAATTTTCTGCCGTAAAAAGGGCAAGACGGTTCATGCATGATGGAACTTACAATCGGAAATTTATTTAGCACGCCTTTTTCTATCTTTTCCCGCAGATCCTGACATTCGTCCTGCAATTATGCAGACCATATAGTTTAGAAAAAATGCAATCGTAGATATGATAACCAAGCTACTCCCTTATTTCAAACATAATTGGATAGAACAAGAAAATATTTACGAGCTATTACGAGGTTTGCACACACATAGAATTAACGAGGAAAAAAAGTGACAGGATAACGTATTGCGACTGAAATTCCTGAGAAAAACAATGACGAGCTTGGAAGATTGTAAAATTTTGCTTTTTTGTCGGCCCTGGTCAGGAGATAAAATAGATGGAACAATTTGGCTCAACAACATGCGAAAATACTAAAATGAATCAGCTGAGTTAAAAGTCGATCATTTTTTCATATAGTCAAAAACAGGGAAGAAATGGCCTTGTTAACCTCAGTAAAGTCAGTGTCCGAAAGCATATTTAGGTCGAGAACTTTTGGCATCAAAGAAACTCTCAGGAGGATTTCACCAGTTGAAGATCTTTCTACACCTGTGAAGGATAAAAGCAAAAAACAAAAGCAAAGCAAGTCTGTAAATCAAAAATTGATTCAAGATGTGATAGACTGAGATATAACAAGTAATGGAAAAACATGTAAAATATTAACTGGTATAGAGAAAGTAGATCAAACAAATCTAGAAATTATAAACAGCATCTCGGATCCGATTGCTTTGTAGCAATCACCTGTTACCGGCAAAAGCTGGTGAGAATTCACTTGCAGATAATCTTTGGGATCTGTTTTGACTCTAACGAAACTCCCAACTACTTTCCCTTCAAAGTTTTCAGGCTGCTTAAATAACTCCTCAACTAAGCTCCTCCTTAGATAGACGAGTTTGATATTGTCAGCAACTACAGAGGCGAAAGAGCTTTGCTTGACAATAGTTTCGACTTCCTTTTCCTGATTTTCCATATCGGACCTTGAAGTTGTCTGCTTCTTACATGCTACACCAACATTTTCACCTTTGTTTGGACAACGGACGTGCTCACCATCACTGTCACCATCATCTACATCTTCCTCTGATTCCTCCAAGTTCTCAACAAAATGGGCCTCCAAAAGATAAAATATTCTGCTCTTTGCCAGTGACCTCTTTCTGAAAACAGAATAGAGCTTTTCGTCACAATTAACCTTGTATCTCCTCTCTCGATTGACGAGGTTTTTCTCTTGAATGTACCTTTTGATGACAGAATCCACTTCATAAAGCGATAACTTTTCAGTTGTGTCCTTACCAATGGACTTGAGGAACTCAATAAGGGGTTTCGACCCCCATCCGATAAACTCTTGTTTCTTGGATCTCTTCCTCTTGCCTAATGGCTTACATGGTTCTGTTTCTTCTTTATCAGAGTCAACTACAAATTCATCTTCTTTTTCACGCTTTCCATTTTTCCCTGATCCACTTTTCTTATTCCTATTCTTCTTTAAGTAGTTATTTGCAGAATATACATCATCCATTGTCAGCTCTTCTTCCTCCTTAACTATTTCCCAGTATTCTTTGAAGAGGCCCTCATACGTATCTCTATCTCCGAAATCTATCTTTTCCTGAAAAAGAAAACTGTAAAGCTAAAGAAACAAATATAGCAACAAACTTGCGCTCGTTTTTCAACCTCAAGAAGAAGAAAAGAATTACGCTCCTTTCAGCAAATATGACACACACACACATAAAAATCTGAGGCAAAAGTGACCATGTTTCATTTCATTGAAGAATGCTTTTTTATCTAATTTGTTTAAAACATGTCAAGATGATTTTCTAAAACTTTTATACCATTCATAGCCTGAATGATACCAACTCCGAAAATAATCCCCGTAACAGATAGATAAAACGTTTACACCAGATTTCTTTATATTTTTTTTGTAATTAACTGCTAACTGAAATAGAACAATTAGAATCTTATCATTAATTCCTAGCAGCAAATATAATTAACCACGAGTATCAATACGTTTATTACAAGACTTGTAGCATGATCATGCATACCCCATTGACGTCGTAAGCCTCGGTTTCGTCTCCTAGTAGAACAAGCTCCAAACACTCGTCGCATAGACCATTATCACTTCTAACTTGCACAAACCCAGAAGAGGTGAAGCACTTTTCACAAACAGAATTTGGACAGCAAAGACATTGAAATTTCGGGACTTTCTGACACATCGCGCAACGATGCCGATCTGAGATTGCAAAGAAATTGATCATTTCTCATGCTGGTATCACAAATCACTTTTCACCTCAGTTCACTATAATAATCTAGTTCATTACTTTGGAAAAAACTATAGTAATTCCTAAAGCACCTTGATCTAATTAAACTTAATCAAACAAACAATTTCATTAATTCACGAGACCAACATGCTAATGTAGTATATGTTGCATAAAAACATGACATGTTAAACTTGCAAAAAACAAATATTTATGTGAAAAATTTAAACCACTTACCACAAGTCCAGAACTCTCCAGTATCTGAAAAAGATTCATCTCTTCCCACACAGTCAGGATGATAGACCTTTCGACAATTCCTAAAATCATAACTTTACATCAGTGAAATACAGCAATGACATAGAGAGAGAAAAAAGATTATTAATCTTTTTTTTTTTTTTTACTTTTTCTTTTAATGGGCATAATCTGATTTTACCTAAAACTTTATCACTAACAAATCATAATCTTTTCCATCAAAGCTAACAGCCTGGATTGAATTGCACAATAAAAAGTCCTCTGCTAATTTTTTTTTTCACTTTTTTATTAAAAACCCCCCCCCCCCCCCCCCCCCCCCCGAAACATACAGATTATTAAAAAATAAAAATAAAAAATATAACTCAGAGGAGACCCAAAAAAAAATGAAAATGAAAAAAACACTTGGGAGAATGCAAACTCATTAGTGGGCGGGTGGGTTTTTTATGCTTTTTTTTTTTTTTTTTTTGGTAGTGTTGCATTGTGTTTTCCAACAATAAATTAAAAAGAAGACAACAAAACAACAAACTTTATGTTCTTCATCTTTTCCAAAGAATGCAGATTAAAAAGAATGATCTTTCTTGTTTCGCAAGTAACAAAAGGGGACTAGAAGCGGCGAAACTGGGCAATGGTGGTGAGAAAAAACGAAGAGAAAGAAGTGGGGGAGAGAGAGAGAGACCCAAAGTCGCAGAGCATCAATTGGCCACCATCTTTGCAGAGGAAGCACCAGTCCTCTGCTTCTCTCTCTTTATTGACGATCTTCTGCTTCCTCTCATTATTCTTCTTCTTCTTCATCTTCGTCGTCTTCGTCTTCGTCTTTCCCACTCTTTCCCACTGTTTCCCACCTTTCTCGCTTCCCGATAAAATATTTTCTCCTCTTCTCCCTCTGTCTCGCCTTTTCTGCTCAAACTCGGAAAAGACGAAAAAATAAAAGATAAAGAAAAAAAGAAACGTTAAAAAAAAAAAAAAAAAAAAAAAAAAAAAAAAAGGAAACTACGAAAATAATTTGTGCATTTTTTTTAGAAAATAATTTTTGCAATTAAGAAAATGTGATAGGGAGGAAAAAAATTTAAGAAGAAAAATTAGTGTAATAGCTTTTTTTTTCCCTTCTAATTTTTATACTGAATGTAGGTTTTCCAACCGACAATGATACTACATATTGTAATATTTCCTACGAGAATGGGCCTCGCAGAGATCCACTCCAAACGGGATGGGAATGGGGGACGAAATTTGAGGATGAAGATAAGAATGAAATCTTATTTTTGAAATTTAGTAGGGGATGGGAAAAGCACTCCTCACCTCACCCATGTCCTCATATAAGTACACACACATATGTGTATGATATTATATATATTTATAAGTATGTAATATACTATAAAAATATTTTTGAAAGTGTGGACATCCATGTATATTGAGAATATGATGAATAGATTAAAAATGATAATTTTATATTTATTCTTTTATAGTTTCAAATTTTATTTTTTATTTTTAGCTTACGTGTTTTATAAATGTTTAGTTTTAAGAGTTTGTAACGTTTTGATGACACTTTTAATAGCTTTATTTTTTAAGATTTTATTTGCATATATTTAAAAGTTGGTTTGCTTATAAAATCTTTGATTTTAAACTAAATTTATAATGCATTTCTAGTTTATTGTTAGCTTTTACTTTGTTATATTTTCAAATCTATATTTATAATAGATGCGAAACGGAGCGGGTGTGGAGAAAGCCCTTCAAACAAGGAATCTTCATCCTCAATCCCGCTTCCATTTAATCGGAGATGGGGATGGACAAGCATTCTCCAGTCCTACTCCGCCCCACCCCGTTGCCATCCCTAGATGATACAATTTAATAATGTAGAATTTTGATTAATAACACGTAACAATGATTTTATTAATTTACAATAGGTTGACATTACAGCAATTAGAGTGAAGACTAATCCTATAAATTATGATATTTAAAATTATATAGTAAATTAATTTTCTATTTAGCTACAAAATGAAATAAATTTTTAAAAGTATTATATAAATAGGATAGGCCACAGTAAAACCAATTTATGTATCTTATGGATATAATGTAACGATTGAGATGTAGTTTGTGTGTGATACTTATCATGCACATTAGCTTATAGTATTAGAATCTAAGGGGGGAAAAAAACCCAACCGTAAAACCACCTCCCACTACTGGCACCACCTCATCAGTCGACGGTGAATATCCCCCCTGTGACTTTGCGAAACCAGCCCCCCCAACCAGCATCCATTGAAGGCGAACGAACCCCCCCAATCGGACCTGCAAACCCCCCCACC
>JAFMPE010006330.1:0-16425 GCA_024759925.1 Ficus religiosa | reverse complement strand
TGAAATTTGGTTCAACAAAGTGGAGACAAAGGGTCACTTTCACTTGTCTTTTCCTTAGGTCAACTTGCCAAAATAAATCATGTCATCTCTTACATGTGGTTGCATGTGTGCACCACTTTCTTCTTTTCTCATTTGTTCACATTTCCCCTTTCTTTTCTTGAACCAAAATCCGGATCCCTCTAGGCTTTTCTCATTTTATTTTTTTGTTTTCTTTCTTTCAATTTCCACTATTGATCCAAAGTTGCCATATTTATTCTCATTTATTGGATCTTCCATCAAACCAATCCTTACCCTAAGTTCTCATTAGTCGCTTATCATCCAAAGTTTGACCATTGATTTGCCTAGGATTTTTTAACATCAAATCTACACCATTGTTTTCAAATTTAAGCATAATTCTTGATCAATCTTCCACATTTGGATTTTCTAAGAGTAAATATTAATAACTCATCTTCTATCTATGTGACACATTAATTTCCCAATCATACTCTCAAAACTTTACTATTGATATAATCAAAATAAATACTAAGATCATTAAATCGACCTGCTAATAAAAATCGAGGTTCGTCCCAAAAATTATCGTTATCCCCCTATTATAACATAATAAATTTTTCGTACAAATTTATATGTCGTTCAACTCATCTTTTATGTATTTAAAATTTCTTATTTAAATAGAGAAATTCAACATTGTTAAATCATCGACATCATCACACCGATGATACATATGCAGTCATTCATGATCTTGTAATTTGATATTCATCAAAATAATTTATTAGAAACATATTAATGAAGAAAATCCATAATAATAATTCGTGAATCAAGCTTATGAATTTCTAGGGCATCACAAAATCGCCATTTAGAAAAGTTGTCTTTACATCCATTTGATACACATGCAAATTACATTTTGAAGCAATTACAAATAGCACTTTAATAGATGTTAATTTAGCTACTGGAGCATATGTATCAAAGTAGTTTATACCACATTTTTGTTTAAAACCATTGATTACTAATCTAACTTTGAAAGTTTATATAGAACCATCGGTATTGTACTTTTTTCTAAACACCCATTTGTTGCTTATCAGTTTTGGTCCCAGAGGGAGATCAACCAAGATCCGTATATGATTAGACATAATTAAATCCATTTCGTCATTTACAGCCTCTCTATAAAAGGAGGCATCTCTAGATAACATGGCTTTATTAAATGTCTTAGGATTTTCTACAACATAGCAACGGTGGTATTTAATTTAGCACACTATTTCTATCTCCTTCAACCAAGAAGGCTAAAGCTTGAAATGAAATAAAATTTAGTGCTAAACGTTTCTCTTTTCTTTCACTTTGACTTCTCATTGTTTCGAAAGAAGTCATACTCTTTCCTTTTGTTATAAGTGGAGGTATCAGGAGCAAAATCATGTGTTTGATCAATATTAGATTCTAATTTAGTGACAAAATCAAGACTAAATTTATTTTCGATAAATTGAACATCTCTTAATTCCACAATTACATTAGAACCTAAATTCAATAATCTATATGCCTTGGAATTTTCAGTATATCCTACAAAAACACTTTTAATTCCTCTTGCACCTAACTCTGATGATTTAGGGTTAGGTATTCTATAGAAAGCTAAATAGCCCCACACCCTTAAATATATCAAGTTTGGTTTTCTTCCTTTCCATATTTCATAGGAAGAAACATGTGTTTTCATAGAAGTGATCCTATCATGAATATAATATGTAGCAAGTAAAGCTTTCCTCCATAAATTATTTAGCAATTTAACATTAAGAAGCATAGAGTTAATCATATCCGTAAAAATCATATTATTTCTTTCAACGAAACCATTTTGTTGAGGACTAAATGGGGCAGACTTTTGGTGAATAATACCATGCTCTTCACAGAAGGCATCAAACTTATTTGAAAAAATTCACCACCTCTATCACTTTGAACCGTTTTGATCTTTCTATCTTTTCGGTTCTCAACTTTAGCCTTGAAAAGTTTAATCAAAGGCTTCGTCATTTGTTCTAATTAGGTATACATAAGTGTATCTAGAACAAGTGTATCTAGTACAATTATCGATAAAAGTGATAAAGTATCTATTCTCTCCTCTAGTCAAAATACCATTATACTCACAAATATCGGTGTGAATTATATCCAATATTTAAGTATTGCGTTTAGCTTTAGAAAAATATTTCTCAGTCATTTTTACTTACATGCAAATCTCACACTTATCATGTTTTATATCTTCACAATTAATCAAACCATGTTTAGACATATATTTCAAAGATCTAAATTTAAGTGTGCTAACCAAGCATGCCAAACATCAAAAGAGTAAACAATATAAATAGAATTCATATATTTATTATCAATAATACTTAGCCTGTACATGCCCTCTAGTGAGTTCCAAAGGAGTACCAAATTAAAATCATGCTATAAATGTGTCGTTATTGAGTATAAAGTAAGCAAGGGTTGTTCTCGTAAAGGATTGGTTTTAATTAATTAGTTATCGACTCTAAAACCTAATACACACTAAGTAGATACTAAATGGAGAGAGGTTTTTGATATTTAAACTAAATAAACGAAAACATAAAAGAAATTAAAGAAAGACTCAAGAGTTATAAAAGATTGGTTAATGAAACATTCTCCACCAATAGATATAGAACTATAATTGAAGAAAGAATTATCTCTAACTTTCTATTGAAACTACCCAACCACAGATAATAATAAGCTCCATTATCCCAATCTTTTCTTAATTCGTCATGCAAAACAAGCTCTTCACCTAATTCCCTTCCCATTAAATAACATAGAACAAGCTTTCTAGATTTAATCCAACGGAAGCACTAAGATGAAAAAGATAGATTGATCTAAGAAACAAACATACAACCTCGGTTCATTTATCCTAGGCTATATTCCACATACAATCATAAGAAAATATCTATTGTGTGTCTTTTTTCATGAGTGCTCGCAAGTGAATGAATTGCAAAAAGTAATAAAGTGACAAAATGTCGAGTATCGTCCCACAAAGATTGAAATTAAGAAACTAAATAAATACCGCAATTAAAATGACTCAATTTTATCTAAGCAATCAAAATTAAAAGGAAATGAAATTAAGCAACAAAATTAAGCAATTAAATTAAACTAAGGATTAGCAAAATATAAACAATCGCAGATATGAATTGAAGGGAACTCAATGATATGTAAGGCTAGGGGGTTTTGATTTCACTTGACTAAACTATGCTTATCCAATCCAAGGCTTGTTAATCGAATTCATTCAAATCATTAATTGTGGGCACCAATTTTAATTTCACTCACTTTCCCCAAGTGCCGATTAAAAAAATGAGAAAAATTAAATAAGTTAATATCCATATTAATTCAACCAATTAAGCACTCACTAGGCAACCCCTACTCTAGTGATTACTCAAGTCATATTAGCCTTTCAAACTTAATATTACTATGGGTTGTGTTTCTCAAGTCCCAAAATATGAAATAACTCTCCCGAGCCCAAATTTCACACATCCAATAATTTAATGAAAAATCAATTTAGGATAAAGCATAGAGAAACATATGATTCCAAACGGGATTCAATCAACAAGCAATAAATTCATTAAAACATAATAATCATCAAGCTACATTATACCCCCTAGCCTAGAAAATTTAGCTAGACATCAAAGTTCTCAAATCCACAAGCAAATTCCAAAGAAACATCAAACCCATATTCAAGCACCAGTTCAAAGAGTAAATTTAAGTTCAAGGGTTGCAAAGAGAGAGGAAGGTAGAATGAAGAAGAACAAGTTGAAGAACAAGTTCCCAAATCTTCAATCTCCTTGAATCGCCAAGAAAAGCCCTCAAAAACCTTCAAGTTTTCTTTCTTTTTTGTCTAAAATTTGGGTCTCCAAAAACCTCCCTCTTGTTTTTACACGATTCCCATTTATACCCTTCAAAAATCAGCTCATTTTCACCTTAAATTTAATCATCCGTGTGTGCAGGCACTGTAGCTGATGAAAAGGGATTGCAGCGTGCATATGGCAGCTAGGGCTTCTCAGGAGGTGCACTGCAGTGGATAAAGAGTGGGCTACAGCATGCCTGAAACAAGGTAAGGGTAAGCTGCAATGGATGTTTTATGCGCTATAGCCTACAGTAATGAGTTCTCTAGCCTGGGAGTTTAAGCGAGCAATAAAAGTGATTAAATGCCAATAAAATGCTTAAGAATAAAGATTAATAAAATCACTATATCAATATCCCATAATTAAATATCACAATTCACTACAAATGGTAATGAAATCAAGACAATACGGATCAATATTCCTAATTTAGTAATAGAAAATTCTCAAATTCTATTTAGTTGCGCACCCAAACAAAACAAGAAAATAATCATCAACAATAAATATGGAAGAACATAAACAATCTCAATTGGAAAATTGAAAAATAATATCTAAAAATTCAATTAATAAATCATATGTCTAGGGTTTTGAAATCTCCCTTAACCAAAGACAAACTTAATTAAGCATAATTGAAAAGAATAAGAAAATAAAAACTAAGAATATAGAAGAGAAGAGAATAAATGAGGAAAAATGATTATGGTCTTGAAAATCTCTACGTAGACAAACTTCTTGAACCACCAACGAATCTCTTCTTTTTCTTCTTCCTGAATGACTACTAAAGAATGGTCAAAAAGACTCCCAAATAAACCATAGAAGAATCTATTTATAGACTCCCAAAGTTGGGTTCAAAAGGGAAAAGTTTAGGCTTTAAATTTAAAATTTTAATAAAAAACAATCACAGTCATATGCTTCGACGCTACGGAAAATTTACGCTGGGAGTTGCAATTCCCAACTACGGATCCTGTAGGTGCTGGAGCACCCACATTAGGCACTGCAGTGCCAAGCCCATAGCCAATTGACTGTGGGTTGTATAGTAATCCCCTTTTTTTTTTTTTCCTTTTCTTTTCTTTTCTTTTCTTTTTTTGTTTTTTTTTTTTTTTTTTAGCCTTTGTGCCCAATGTTCAAAATTGATGTGTCCAAACTTGTTCCAATTGATCCTTTTAACTTTGAGTTGTTCCTCGGCATCCAAAATACCTACAAAACACAAAACACAAATAAATACTCCAAAAATCTCAAGAAACCAGCATTTAAGTATAGGAAAATTGACACAAATTAATGTGAATTTATGCACTTATCACCCTCACTAGAATAACCTTTTCCCACAAAAGCCCCATTCTTAGATACAATATATGTGTCGCCATCAAGTACAACCTTAAGCCCATTCTTACACATAAGACTAGCAGATCCAAGATTCTTTCTAATATAATGAACATGGAAGATATTGTTTAAGGTCAGTTTCTTCCTGAAAGAAAAGTTAATTTTGTCCTTCTGTTTCCACTTGATATGACGAGAATAATTTCTTGTCATTACAAACATGAATGGTGGCACCAAAATCGAGCCACCAATTGCAGGGTTTTGTCGCAGCTATGTTGGTTTAGGTAATCATGAATTTCTATCTCCGAGACCATAGTACATATCTCTTCAATTTTCTCTTCAATAACATTAGCTTTGTTGATGTTAACTTCTTCCTTTTTCTTCTTGTGTCTGAAGTCATTCCGAAGATGACCTTTCTCTCCATAAAAGAAGCATTTTCCAGGCAACTTCTTGTGGTCATTGCCGAAATTCTTAAACTTCTTGTCATTGTTGACTTTGAAGTTCTTTTGAAACTTACTTTCTTCGGCAACATGACTTTTAGAGGAATCCATAATCGTGTTCTTGGGATCACGAGACTTAGTCTCTTCTTCGATCCTCAAGTGCTTTTGTAATTCCTTCAAAGTTATGTCATCTCTCCTATGAAGGAGTTTCTTTCTGTAACTATTCCAACTTTGGGGTAATTTAGAAATAATAGCCCCCACTTGAAATGATTTAGAAATTTATGTTTTCAATTCTCGAAGCATAGTAACAATGACTTGTAATTCATGTATTTGATTAAGGACGGACTTGACATCAACCATGGCAAACTCAAGATATTTCAAAATAAGAAATTTTTCCGTACCTTTTTTCTCCGTTTTGTACTTGTATTCAAGAACATTACATATCTCCATTGGAGATTCCATTGAATTGTAGAGATCATAGAGCTTATTGGAAAGTGTGTTGAGAATGTGACCCGGCACGTCACTTCATCATTTTTACGCTTCTTCCTTGCAGCCTTCACTACATCGAAATCGTCTTCTCCTTGGGTTCCAGAAGCGGCTCCAACTTTGGATCAAGAACATGGGCTATCTTGAGGATGGTGAGTAGGAAGAATAATTTTCCTTTCCGGCGGGTGAATGAGAGAGAACAAGAACAATGGAAGCAAACAAAACTGAAAAACAAAGATGAGGTTGAGGTGTATTGAGAATTCTTTCCTTCAAGGTTTTATTTGCCCTCACTACTAAGTTTGCTAAAGATTTTAATGAAAAATTACCCCCTTGAACATAATAACTAATAATAATATTGTATTCCAGAATAAAGATATGAAATCTGTAAATTTCTGGAGTTTTTAAAACCACATAGGTGTCTTTTCATGAACCGTTACAACCATGGTAATCCACGTAACCTTTTCTAAGATGTTCATTTTCATTACAAAGACATCTCTTTAAGAATCTATGCAATTATCATAACTCATATATCAGTTATTGATAATAATTCAGTTTTATATGAAGATATACAACCAATAGACATAACAATTTGAAACAACTCAAAAGACACATTCCAACATCTTATATCAGCACGAATTGTGCAGCCACGTGCCTGACTTGCTCGGCCATGCCATGCCCTCGGCACACACAGGCTTCTTGAGGTGCGGCCGCACGCCATGTGTGGCCCGGGTACACCTCCCTTTCGGCTTTGCTGGGAGGGTTGTAGTAAGAGGGGTACTTGCCTCTTTTTGCGTGAACATGCAGCGCACTGATGTCTCCCAAGCCCAACTAATCATAAAAATTAAACTATTGTATCTTTCGATCTTATATCAAATGAGAGATATATTACAATCTCTCTTACAAGTTTTGAAAATAATGTTAAACGAGACCTAAGGGTTTCACAATACAAATCAAATTCTAAAGTATATGCCTATTAAATCTTAACAAAGTGTTTGCTGCCTTTATGGCTGGGTAAATTGCCATCAGAGATGGCAGCAATTTGCTGCTGATTGTTGTCTTCGAGTCCAGCAAATTAAGAGTGATTCTTCTGAAGCTGTGAACTACTAGCCCTCGAAGGACCAGTTATTGAAGAAGTTATTTCTGTTTTAAACGAATTTGGTGGTGGTTCTTGTTAGACCATATCTGGCAAAGCAAATGGTGTTGCCCACGCACTAGCTCGGTATGCTCTAACTCAAGATGTTGAGCCTTTCTTTGCTAGAAGAAATTCCCTATTGTATTTCTAATGTTGTTGCAATTGATTTGAATCATTTATAAAATCATCCATTCTTTCTTAAAAAAAAATTTTTTTTTTTTTGGCATGAAAACTCTAAAAAGGACTAAAAATATCTAACATATCAATTTTATATATATAAAAAGAAATCAGGCGCAGGATGAGGCCTGCCTCCTCCATTCCCGTCCTGCTTTCTACTCAGCGACTAGACTTTCCACCCAATCCATCTCCCTCCAACGAAGATTTTATATATTTTTGAGATTACTATGTTTTTGTCATAATTTCTACTTTTACTTCTAACAAAATTAGAAGTAAAAGTTAAAAATAAAACTTACAAATTCTAATTTCTTCACGTAATTATTAAAATGTATGTATTAGTGTCTGTACATATGACTTTTGAATATTTTTATTAAACATAATATTTAAATCGTAGTTTGCGAAAAAGACTTTTGTAGACTCCAAAAACATTACCAAACTCTCATCCTTGCTTTTTTTATGTTGATCTCCGTGGGACCCCAGGCCGGTGGGAATACTACCATCCCTGTTCCGGAATTCCCAGCTCCAACAGATTTACCAGCTAAGCGGGATCCTGGATTGGCTTGACCTTGACTACTAAAATGTTGAGCCAATTGTTTTTGTTTTTTTGTTTTTCCTTTTTTTTTTAGGGTCAAAAACCACCCAATTAATAGACTAGCCCACGTCTTTGCATCTCATTGGTTATATTAGTAAGTTAGTTATTTGATACTTGTAAAAAAATGTTTGCTATTTGATTGTGAAAGATGGATCAACTAATAGGAACAATTTAAGTGTTCTTAATTCACCAAAAATGATTTTTAAGTGCAACTAATTAAAAAATTATCCTGATAATCGTATCAATAAAAAATTGTATATCCAAGTAATAAACTAAAGAAAGAAATCATAATTGGTTGCGACTTGCAGATTGCCAGTTACTCAGTTACATTTGCCCCCCTAAATTAACGTTCGCACTCTAACAATCCTGTTGACTAATTGATTAATACATTTGGTTATTTCTTAAAGTGTATATATATTTATAAATAACAATAATTCGAATAAAAATCTGTAGAAGTCTATATGTGACTTTTCGATCTCTTCCAATCGAGCTGGCTAGTTGTAATATATTTTTCCTTTATCATATAATATTGTGGAAAAAAGTAATCGACTCCGTAAACAAAACGCTACTCTCCCCACTTGGGTGTTGGGTCAACGATGACGCTGTAAAAAAAAAAAAAGTGTTTTTTTTTTAATGCTATTAAAGAGTTTTTAGTTAAATTCTTTTAAGTCAAATTTTAAACTGTCAAAACTGGCGTGGAAAGTTAATTGCATGTCGTGCCAATCATTTTGAGAATATTTTGCCAATGAAGCTGGTTCAAAAGTTACTCTTATGTCACAATACTATGAAGCAATTAGACCCAGTCATGTGCACACTTAATAAGGTAATTAGAAAGAACGATAGCTAGAAAAATCACCTATGACAAGATAATATTTGAAAAGATGTAAGACAATATATAAGGAAATTTTACTTAGAAATTATCTTTACTCCTTATTATTATATTAAAAGAGTCAAAGTGTTACCTTACAAACTTAACATGTGGCATCTTCTTCTTCTTCTTCTTTTTTTTTTATTTTCTTTTCCTTTTTCCTTTTCTTTTTTCAATCTTTCCTCTTTTTTTTCATTTTTTAGCCTTAATATAAACTATTTTTATCAAATGTATACCTAACTAAAATTTTTTTTTATATAACCCATTTAAACACTCTTCATTTGATTGACTCCTTTTTTTTTTTTTTTTTAATTATAATTGTGCATGCCCGACGTGCTCACCAGTAGTTACATGATAAGGACAAAAGAGAAGGAAAAAAACAAATTTGGTGTGGACACATAAAAAAAAAAAAAGATGAATGATTGCAAGGGAAAGGGTTTTTTTTTTTTTTTAATTTTAAAATTTTTAAGTAGAGTGTAATAAGAAGATTTAACCCAAAAAAGAAAAACACAAAATGAATTAAAAAAAGAATTATTTTATTTGGAAAAGCTTAATTACATAATAAGGATAAAAGAGAAGGAAAAAAAAAAAATTTGTTGTGCACACTTTAAAATAAAAGATTAGTGATTGCAAGGAAAAAAAGGTTTTTATTTTTTTTTATTTTTTAAACTTTTAAATAGAGTGTAAGAAGATTTAACAAAAATACACAAAAGCACAAAGAACAAACACAAAATGAATATTTAAAAAAATATGGTTACAAGCATACTTAAATGATAATATTATAAATGATTTTACCTAAAAGTATAGAGTTTGAATCACCCCATCATTGTTAAGGGGAAAAAAAATAAAAACGAAACGAAATGAAATGGGGCTAAAGTGAAGGGCGGATGGGAGGCATTACCTCTTTTATATATGTTATATTAACCTTGAGAGGGTGTTTGGGGTACTATCTGGAGATGAAATTTTGTCATTTAGATTTTAAATTTCCAACTCTATATCAAACTCTCTCTCTTTCATTTTCAAAAAAACTCAAATTTTAAAAGTCCATAGCTTTCTCATTTCAAATCGAAATGAGATGTTTTTTATATCAAAATACTCATAGTGACAAGACGAATAAGACAAGATCTATTTTGTTTGTTTTTTTTTTTTTGCCGAGCACATTTTAAATTTTTGTATTATTTTATATGTCACAGAACTTTTTCAAAAGTTTTCCTCTCAAATACATATTTCTAACTTAATTTCTAAAATATCATCTCCATATATTACCTCAAATAGATCCTGAGATTTTTAGAGGTCTCAATCATGCGGTATGTCAATGCTATATCATAATATGATAATATCTTGTTAATTTTGGGGGGATAAAGTAAAAAAGATTATCCTTGGTCAAAGTCCTATGCACAAATAAATATGCCAATATATATACATATATACATATGTGTGTGTACATGAATACGACATTTTCCTAGGTTACTAGGCCTTACCATTTCCCACAAGAAACAGCAAAGGACTACCGTGGGCCTACATTTATAATATTCACTGACGCATTACAGATTGTGCTCATCATAGACGAATGGTTCCAAGATATGATCCCAAGTAGTTGTTTTTTATATTGCTCCTGAGAAATATACATATATATATATATATACGTGTGTGTATATATATATATATATATATCACGTCCTCAAATTCTCTTCTGCAAATCATTTGTAGTAATCGTCGCGCTTTTCTTTCCTTCCCCCGACGCTTTCAACAAGCGGATAATTTGTCTCCAAGCATTTCTCGTATTAAAAAAGTATGTCCAAGATTAAGGTAAACAAATTCCAATTCCATCAACATATATAGAGACAAGTAGTTTTCTCCTCTCACTTCAAACAATATATTCTCTCGTCGCTATATAACTTTCTTGTGTGTGTGTGTGTGTGTGTTATACATGTACAGAAAACTGAGCTGAAAGTTGGCATCAATTGCGATAGGTGCAAGAAGGATGTACTAAAAGCGGTCACCAAGCTTATTGGTATTTAATTAATTTATATACATATATATATATATACATGCATATATTAATTTCACATGCTGGCCAAAATTTGATAAATATCCTGGGTACGTGTGAATGAGCAGGCATAAATCAAGTATCAGTGAACGCTGAGAAGGGGATATTAACAGTAATTGGGGATGTTGACCCAGTGTTGATTGTCAAACAGGTAAGGAAGATTGGAAAATGCGTCGAGATTGTCAGTGTCGGACCTCCAAAGCCTAAGGAACCGAGGAACTACTCCCCAGTGCATTGCACCGTTCTTCCTCCATGTTGTAAAGATTGCCGGCTTGTTGCCGCAGTTAGCTATGCACCCTACGACGATATACCGGGTTGCAACATCCTCTAATGTTGTATGTACGTACCTAGTACGGACGTTATTAGATCGGTGAACTTAAACCGATCTATTATATGTCTCTCATTTTCTTTCGAAGATCTACAAATTAATAGTTCTGTTTTTTCCTCACAAAATAATTTGTTTCAAATTTATCATGTTCAATTGATGTTGTGATAAGAAAACGGGACTAAAAGATTTGGTTGTTTCTTAATATTGTGATTTTGTGGTCATACTATACTCCTTTCATTTCATGTATTAGTTTGCATTGACAGTTATTTGTCTTTTGTTTTTTTTTTTTTTTCCCCGTAAAAATAAAGTTTGTCGTCGATCACTTCCAATATGTGAGGAACTTAGGTAGGAAGATATATAATTGAGTTGCATATTAACCATTTGTTTATTTAAAAATTAATCAAATATACTCTTGGTCAACTTTTGCAGCTTGTCAGCAGCAAAGTGAGGATTTTGATTGGATACAATTTTTAAATAGAATTGTTAAATATTGATAAATTTAAATTTCGTTAGACTTTTTTTTTTCCCCCAAAGAAAATCCCCTAATCAAAACATACAAAAATAAGCCCCAAAATTTAAGAATAACCAATATATAGAAACAACAATTTAGGTCATGATACGACAACGTAAACGACTTGAAATTTGAACAGAAGTTATCAAGTTTGGATTTCAGATTTACATGATTAACAAGGTAAATAAACAGGTCGTGTTTGGGCTGACATGCCAAAACTAGATTGAGAGAAAATGACACGATTAACTATAAGATTAATTTCAGTTTTGGTCCATCGATTTTGGGAACACGGATCTGTCTGTACTGCAATTTGTCACCAAGTTACTTGGTAAGCAGATCAATGTGATGGTTTCATCAAATATGATTTTATCAATTGTATACACATCCAAATGAACAACACATGATTCAAGCTAGGAAAAAAAAAATTAGGGATAACAAATGAAACACTTAAAAGGTATGGTTTTATAATTGTAAGGTTATATAAATGTGCTGGACACTTACTTCAATTGATCGTTTTATTTTTTTTTTTTTATTTTTTTTAATTTCAACACTTTGAACGAAAGGAGCGAGAGATCATAATCAAGCCTTGTGTTCAAGATTATGCTGATGACAAAGAACCATGAGAAGGCCCTGATGTTGTTGAAGCATTGCCTTCCACAGATTTGGCATGCAAACCTTCACCAACCCTCTCGCTCTTTTTTATATCTCCGTGGACATGGATGTCATCCTCGACCGACAACACCGCAGTGTCTATTCCGTGAGGGCCTTCCACAATGGCCTTCTTTATCTTCTTATGCTCGTCGAGCTGAATCATTCCAGTTTCTTGTACCGACTTCTTCCTCTTCTGAAGAAAGCAGAAAAGAGCGGCTGCAAGGAACGTGACGAAGATAACGCAGCCGACGAAGATAAACATGATAACAATAACCGTTGGATGATCCAGAGCGGCCATTTTGGGTCTCCTAACTTACAAAAGAGAGAAGTTGATACGACTTAAAAATTTTATGTGCAAAAAGGGGGAGACTTGCCTGCCTATTTAAAGGAAATGTTTAGGTCAATCTTAGAGTTTGAAAATTATATTTGAACCATGTTTTTAGTAACTTGACTCTCATGCTAAGATAAGATTTCTTGCAAGTTATTTGAATTGGAAAACACTTCTCATAGCTGTCTTATTTTAGTCATGACGTATATTTTCCTTCAAACATGATAGGATGGTCACTTTTCATCCATATCGATGTAACAATTTGAATCAAAATTTTTAACATTTTGCTAAAATTCAAAGTGAAAAACAGGGCCAACGTAAGCGATAAACCCCATCACCAAAATATATCCTATCGAAATTCCATCTATTCCCGATTTCTGGAAAAAATCAAAAACAATTGGTCCATTTATAATATTCTACAAGTTGGATTAATGGATCGCAAAATTGTAAACGATAAACGAACGTATAGATACTTATGAGGTCGACTATACACATTACATGTATTTACAGATACACTGATTGCACCATTAAAACAATACGCAAGTCAAATTGCAGAGCAATCTCTGCTGTTTCACCTTTACCACCAAGACGAATATGTGCCTTCATTTATTTTTATTTTCTTCGAAGAATGGCTTCTGGTAAAAATCACTTTAAAGCATGTTTTCCACTGTGCAAATAATTATTCCACAAGACATGGATCGTGAGGAGATTTCCTTCCAAGTTAGCCTCACTCCATTTGATAGCCCTCATGGAAGGAACTTAAACCGTGGACAGAAGACGTGACAAGAGAATCTCATTCCACATATCAGGCACACCAGGTAGACACCAATGGCTACAATCCGGCACGGATGGATTATCACCCCAAGTGCCCACATGTCCGTCACTCCGAAACGCCCCCATCCGCGTGACATCAAGAAGGTCAACAGATACTTTCATTTGCTTTACGACCTTGACTATGTTATCTGAAATCGAGCTCTTCTCCCGACCGTTGGTCTTGGACCAAGGATGTCGAGCCACTTTGCAAGTATTTCGTTTCTTTCCCCTGGTAAATGTACAAGCATAAATTATTGTTTGAATACGCTACTTGTGCATTTACTCAGGAAATGAAAGTTATGCATGATTAACTCAAACAGTTAACTCATCATCTTTGTATTTTGTTCATTTCTTTATTTCATGCCGAACAAAAGTTTACAAATGTCTTCTTCATCCTGTATTTCAACAAGCCAAATAACTCTCATCGGAAAATGGGAGCGAGGACCAGTTTGTATTACTTTTCAAGGGCCGAAAAGCACTTTGCATATAACATGATGTTAAGTTGAATGTCCAGTAAAACCACGTAAAAGTACTTTGCACAAACACCGATGCATTTTTATGGTTATTTCTGAGAAGCTAGATTTCTTTACTAACTTTTGACATCTGTTGCTACTTCCGCTTTTGCTATGATAAAGTATAACTTCTTTCTTAAAACACAACAATCCTAAACTTGGCCCGATGCTAAAGGGGTAACAACCGTATATACACCAAAAATAAAAGAGAAAAACAAATGAGCCACGGATATTTGACTAAACTAGCCAGAAGTTAATAAGTAAATCAATCTCAAGGTTTGCAGAACCTACCCCCAGTGTGATGACTCAAACGTTCGGAAGAACACACTTGTTCTGTTTGTGTTGACCGTCGTCTCAACCCAAGAGGCCCAAGTGTCTAGTGCTTTTCTGAAGGCAGTGTTGATTGGCATCCCAAGCTTCAGTGATTTTCCCATCTGAAAGTACGAGCCCCTGTCTAAAAGCAGTAAGTTAGAAGAACTCCAGAAAATCCTTGTCCTAACATCTGTGATTTGAAAGGCGATAATTTCATACTCTCAGAAGAACTTTTGCAAGGACTGGGGATCAACATGATGACGAAGATAGCATTCTAAAATCTCAATTGCCAATAAGCGAGTTACTGAAATACTTTTCATGAAGTGGGGTAATAGAGAATATAGCAAGCTAATGCTCCATTTTTCTTGAACTACATTCTAACCACTAGTGCTTCCCTTGGAAGTTCGGTAATGACGCAACAAATAGCACGCAGAAGTGCAACACTTAAGAAAAACGCACAGAAAGAAAGCATATGGTTACTCAAGATTAATTCCAATCATAAAAGTTTTTTGCTTATGATAGTTCATGTATGCGTATTTTGTCAAGAAGCGCCAAGTTTTTCAGAGTTTCAAACGTGAAAAATTGGCAAACGTGAAAAACATAGGGATTTTGTTTTCCTTTTAAATCTTTTTATTAAAATGAAAGACTTGAAGGCTTCACTTAATCCTGAAATGCCGTGGCCTTGAGACATATTTTAGTACTTTAGCCTGTGGAATATCCTATTTAATGAGAGTCTAAATGAAACACAGAATCAAGAATGACATGTAGTCCAAATGAAAAAAAGAAAAAGAAAAAAAAAAAGAATCCTATAACTAGGACAAAAGCTAAAAAACACCATAGCCTATGAAAAATTATACTCAGAAAGGTAGATAACTCACATTTCGAAAAGCTTAGTTGGTGTCCACCAGTGACCTGAATTGAACACCAAAACATCAGAATCAACCCATTCTTTGCTAATGTCATCCATGAGGTCAAGTCTAAGAGTCGATTTCACCCTCTTCGGCGCACGCTTAGGCACTGAACTAGGCCTCACCAAGAAAACCGACCGGTAAAAGTCGATCCTAAGATTATAGGTGCTAAACCTTACTCCCAAAAATCTAATCTGCTTGGTGATTTTATTTCCATTCACTTCATAAACACTCCTCTTATCATCCACACCAGTCATAAGCATACATATCAAAGACTCCCACTGAGTTCTGCTCAACGAATCACCAACAAAAACCACCCTCTTCCCATAAAGCTTTTCGAGAACCTTTCTCGCATTAAGCCTCGGAACATCACAGTTATTCGGCTTCCACCTCCATTTTGTGTAACCTCCATCTCTCCTACCATTAGCCAAGCAACTAAATCCACGCTCGGCAAAGGGACATTGTGAGGCACTGTACAAAGGATACGTCACATCCGGAACCCATTTCCCTTCAAAGACATTGCACTTCTCGATCGGAATAGAACTATTTTTAGGGTCCGGAACAATCTGATAACTCTGAAAAACAGGATCAACACTGGGAAACAAACAGAGATACACAACCGCCACCGCGAAAACGAAGGACAACAACGATCCGATCCCAACAACAACATTGAGAGAATGAGAAGCTAAAAAATTACAATGTCTCTTAAATATTCCATTCCCAAGGCTCAAAACCCTAGTGTAGAAAATCCTCAATTTTCCAAATGAGTCGTGGTTGAAGTTCCTCACTATCTCCATTACTTGCGTGCATTAAAACCCATCAAAATCATGTTCATATACTTAATCCAAAACTTGCAAATTAAGCATTTTCAAAAAAGAACCACCAAAATCAACAAATCTATAACAAAACGTGTGCTCAAAGTAAAGGGTGATTCTTACGGATTTCACTTCAGGAAGTTGGTGGCCTCAGAGGGTAAATACAGGAGAAGGATGAGGGCACATTCGTCATTAATCAGATTCGGTATATGTTCTTGGGTTGGCTGAAACATCTGAAGAACATGACTTCCCAACTGAAAATATTTGGTTTTATATAAACAGTTTCAGTTTAGCCTTTTTTTTTTTTTTTTTTTTTTTT
>JAFMPE010006219.1:9342-26266 GCA_024759925.1 Ficus religiosa | reverse complement strand
TTCGGCACAGAAACTCATGTAGTGACCCTTAAACGAAGTTAAGCTTCCAATTAACGTCCGTAACCAACTCTCTATCTCTCTATTTCTCTCTCTCTCTCTCTCTATCTCTCTTTAATTTTTTGGCATATAGTGGTATATTTGAGATAGCTTGTTTGAGAATTAAGTGAAGTAGAGTAAAAAATAATCATCAACCATAGTAAACAACCTACAACATTTTAATAAAAGAGAATCATACAATAGGGTATGAGTAAAATTAACCTACCAAGATTCAGTCTTGTATTTTTTTTTTATATATGATTTTGATAAGATTTAAAAACATGTACTATCGGTAGATATTCTCTATCATAAGAAGCATTGCATTCAAAAAAGAAAAAAAAATACGTTGTAGTTGTAGTTATCCGTATATACTAGTGTCAAGGGGTACGTATTGGCACTGTATAACATGCATGCAATTTTAATGAAAGTGATGATCACGGGATTAAATAGAAAGCCATTATATATAATTTGGTCCACATGTTCAATAAATCAATTAATTTATGGCCTACAATAGGCCATGTGATCATGTTCACTCAAGAGTAGCGAAATCAGGTCTTAAAACCAAGAACTTTGGTCTCTAGCAGCACTTACAACTCTATGTAGCTAACTGCCCACAAAACTCATGGTCCCAATCGAATACCACCTCGTCGTCATCATAAATTAAGTGTTTTGGACATTAGACAGAAACATATATATATATATATAAAGATATTAAAATTTTTATTTAAAAAAAAAGAAAAAAGAAAAAAGAAAAAAGAAAAAGAAAATAAAAAAGAAGCTAGCTCAGCTCACACATCGACCATTGAATTTTGTATGCATCTTTATTTCCAACCTAAAAAAGGTAAAACCCAACTTGCTTTCCCTTCAACTACTTGTCGAAAAATCTAGCACCTTCACGAGCTCCTATTCAAGCCTCCATTGACAAGTGACGTGCAAGCTCCCACGATCCACACAATTAACACACTATCACCCATTCCAAAACTGAATATAGAACCACTATATATAGACAGCATGTTTACGTACTTATTCCCATAATGCACTACATTTACGTGACCAGATATAGCTAGTAAAAATATTCTTCGAAGAAGGCCCTTCATAATAATATAAGATCAGGCATTTCAAACTTCTCTTTCATCATGGCACCCCACGGAGAGGCAATCACCAGCTCGTACACCAGGACGACGTCGAAGCTGCCGAGGCTGTCGTCGGAGAGTCTGCACCGGACGAGGTCGGACATCTCGTTCGAGCTGATGAGCAAGGAGGCCGGGATGATGGAGGAGCCGAATGCGCTGCCGCCGATATCGGAGGTGGAGGACGCAAAGTGCGAGTGCTGTGGCATGGTGGAGGAGTGCACGCCGGAGTACATAGACCGGGTGAGGGACAAGTTCCTGGGGAAGTGGGTGTGCGGGCTGTGCTCGGAGGCGGTGAAGGAGGAGCTGCAGAAGAGCGGGGGGAGCAACAAGGAGGAGGCCTTGGCGGCGCACATGAACGCCTGCGTCAGGTTCAACAAGTACGGGAGGGCGTTCCCAGTGCTGTTCCAGGCCGAGGCCATGAGAGAGATGTTGAAGAAGAGCAAGCTCGATGGAAGACTTAGGGCTAAGTCCATTAGCCCTAGGGACAAATTAGCAGCTCCTAAGAAGGGCGGTATCGCGAGGAGTTCGAGTTGTATTCCGGCGATCACGAGGGACATGAGAGATCTAACGACGAGTCCTTGAGTTTGCCCTCGCTAGAATATTTAAGGCCCGGGACGTTGGGGTGTTTTGTATTTGTTTAACCCTCTATTTATCTCCTTCATTATTTCCGATTTTCCTTAATATATATATATATATATATATTGGTCTTGCAACTTATATGACCTTTTTAAAGTCCTTTGTTTCGTTGGGATGTTATTTTCTCTTTTTTCGGAGAGAGATTCTAAAAGTCTCTCCTCCTAAAAACAGATCAAGGTCTTTTATATATGTTGTAATGTTTAGTTTGTTGTAGTCTCCACCTTTCGACAGCTCTTCAAGGATTTTTTTTTTTTTTTTTCCCTTTTGTTGAGGTGGTGACTGGAGAACAAGTTTAATCTTGTTTTTGTTGTACTTTTGTTGAACCTGGGAGTCAACGTACGCCTAGGCGTCTGTGGGTTCGGCCAATTAATAATAGTAATCTTTTCCCGCCCTTGGGCATGTTATTTATTCACTTAATTATTTCAAAGGTTGAATAATTAGTTTCGGTTGAGTCATGTCTTATGTCTAGTTCTAGTGTCATTTAGCTAAGCTAATCATGGGAATCTTGTATTATTAGTCTACTAAAGAAGGGTTTAGTTGTTTGTTTCTTTGAGGCCCAAAAAAAGAAAAGGGTTTTGTTTATCGTTGAAAATCTACAACCAGATGTATACAGCATTCTTGCTTTGGTCTAACCTTTAAAAGTCTTTTAAAAGTTTATTATTATTTATTATTTATTTTATTTTTTCATTTAGTATGGTGATCATGGCAATCATGTATCTGATTAACATATGTTTAAGATTCAATAAAAAAATTCCATTGTATAATTAGTATAAAGATATTAATATTATCATTTCTTAAATAATGTACTGATGCTACATCTTTGATGGTTATACAGAACATCCTTATCTCCTCTGACATATAGCATGCTTCAAGTTAACAATTAGTTCAACTCAACTCCCTCCTCTCTTTTTGGCTCTAGTGCATCTCAAATGTAGTCTTCAACATATCAAAGTCTACATTCTCAGGTTTTCAAATACAAGTTACAAAACCAAAAATATGCTTAATGAAGCATTTAAAACAAACGCATATAATGTAATTTATGTGCATCTTACACGCTATTCCTTTCTTGAATACTTACGGGCTATACACGATTCTGGACGAGTAAGGAACTAGGAATTACAACAACCAAACGAGAGAGACTGAGAATATAGAAGATAAAAAGGATCAGAAGAACTTGACACTTTATTATTATTATTATTATTATTATCATTATTATTTTAATGAATGAAGAGAAAGAACAACTGATATTAGGACCAACATATCCAATTAAATTGAAACCTACTAGACATTAATCTCTCTTGCAACACGTTCCTCGTTCAGTTCTATTATTAAAAACTCCCAATAAATATACGAGGGAAAAAATAAAAATAAAAAAGTTCAGGCGACGACTAAAAAGAGAAGCGAGTTATCGTGAAATATATACCATTACCATCCTATAAAAATGGTCTCATCTTGTGAGATCATATCCCACCTGGTAGTGCCCAAAATCTGAGTCGTTCAACAAACTACCAGACCTCATCTTTCATAAGCAAACAAATGACCCCGACACAATTACTCGATTTTTTTTTTTTTTTAAATGACCCTGGCAAGCCAAGCATGCAAAATTTGAAAAAGACGGACAGACAATTAAGAACCCTAACACGGATGAAAACTCGAAATGGCAAATAGAGACCGGTTAACAAAACGACTAAAATCAACTAATCACGTTATGACGTGAATAAGCAAACACCAGCTAAGCTAGAACCAAGTGTCTGGAACTAACTTAAAAAGTCTCAACATCCAAAAGTCATTAAAGCCAAAAGACAAACATTTGAAAAAGAAAAAACATAATAAGGTTTCTAATCCTTCCAGTTCAGCAGAAAAGGTTTCTATCCTTCTTCCTTTCTTAAAAGACTAAAAGAGCTAACATATATATAGTAGTCCGGTAACCTAACCAGCATGTCTGAATTATCTCACACAAAAGACCAGTTCATAAACATAAAGCAGACGCAGTGCGCATTCTCCTCTTCGTTCAGCACCTTCCAAGCCACTGCTCTTTCATACGACACCGGTCGCCCCATGCTTGAAAGACATATACCGCCTTGAAGACAAGTAAAACCCTACAAAAAGAGACGATAATAAATCAGTACGAGTCTAAATCTACAATAGTTTTTTCCAAGGAAAAAACTGCAATAGATTGCAGATGCAAAAAAGAAGGGAGCTAAACCTGTTGCATTATCTGCGGGAATTCTGAGCAAAGAGTCTTTCGACCATGGTCATCAAAGATCTTTTCCAAACTTATGTCTTGCAATGCAACCAAGGTAGTTTCAAGCATGTCTAGCCCTGCCTGGTTTGCAAAAGTGAAAACTGGCAGTGCCTGCATAAAACGAGCATAAGATAAAAGGGCTTAAAGCATGAAGGTTAGAATCAAACTTTCAAGTTTGCAATTTAGAGAAAGACGTAAAGCTTAAGATGTTTCAGCCATACAATGCCTCAAAGGCGTTCAAAAATGAGATCAACACCACAGCTAACCTCACAATCTGAAAAATTGTAAAAAGAAAAGTCTTTTGCTAGCAAACATGGATTGGTACAGCGCAAAAGACACTTAATTTCAGTTTGTTAAATCTCAAATTCTCGACTTTCAGATAACGTCTAAAAAGGCTTATTGGTCTTGTATACATAACATCAGTACGACCCAAATCCATAGTAGCTCCAAATCAGTAAGCTCCAATTTGAGTGTTTCTCATAACATAGTGTAAGATCCTAGTTTAAGTGTGAGGATATACATTTTGGGTAAGCATAAGTGGAAGTGTGAGTGCATGTGGAATGACAGATTCTCTGCAGATTTCAAGAGTTATGTGCATACCTTCAAGGAGCAACACATGACCGCGTCTGAGTGATGCCACAAGGATTTCAGAAGAGATTCACCCCCCTCGCCGCTGGATTTTAGTAGCTCCACACCCAAGTAGCACCTGCAATACCAGCATCAGTGAAGTCACAAAATTGACTACGAAATAATTTTCTTCTTAACAAAATATTCTTCTGATTAGGACTTTCTATAAGTGGAGGAAAACAATCTCAACAATATGGCATGATAGTCTGAAAGATCAAGAAAGAAATAAAATAAAATGATCTAGCTTGTTCATCAATCCAACACAAGACAGCAACTTATGAATATAACAGTGATCTGAGATGAAGCAAACGCACAGAGAACCTTGACCTCGCAGCATGATGACATGATCCAAAGAAAAATGTTTACGCATATCCCAAGCACCCCTTTCCCAAGAACAAGAAACAGAAAGGGACAGGAAATTGATAGATAGATAAAGAGAGAGAGAAAGAGACATTCACCTATAACTGTTGCAGATCCAACGAGCAAGTGTCTGAGCTTCAGGAGTACCCAGTGGTGACCGAAGACCAGCATGTGAACTCAAATGTGAAGGTGAGAGTGCCAATGCAACCCTTTGAACTGATGATATAATGCTGCGAACATATTGCCTTGCCATGGATGCTACATGTTCTTGCATGTGGCTCTCAAATGCAAATTCAAATGCTATGGTCATCACAGATCTCACGCAACCAGAATTTGCAGGGTAGTCGTTTGAAGATTTATTTCCATTTGGGCCAATTTCAAGAGCAGAAGCCAGGTCAAGGGTGCGATTTGGACTGGAGGCTTCCTGTAATACTTTCAAATTATGCACTAAGAATTTGCATTACCGATTATAGAAATCCTACCAGAATAAATTCCTCAGGTGCTAACCTTCCCAGAATCCAAAGGAATTATACGAAATCCAGAAGGCAAAAGAGGTGCATCATCGGCAAAAGACGCATCAATTGGAGCAAAAATTAGTTCAGCACAGGAGCCAACAGCATTCTCATCCATTCCACTGCACAACTATTGAGACACAAAAAACAAAATAAATTATTTTATCCTGCAACCGAGTCTGATATACCTTTTTTTTCTCCTTTGGCCTAACACATTACAGAAGTTAACAGCTTTGGCCCACCTACGGGCTAATAGTAAAATTGACCAGCAACATAATGAAGCATCAGAATTAGAAAACCAATAGAAAGCGATAAAACTTACTTGCAAAAGAAACATTTCTCTAGGCATCATTGCATCTTCAGGAGAATGGCCAACACCTTCCAACTTGATCACTTCCAAGAACTAGTGGACACAAAGTCATAACATGTTAGCTATAATAAAAATGGAAGACAAAGAATTAAAAAGAAATATTATTCAGGTCCTAGACATTTGCAAGAGCAACGCCATCATTAATCCTCAAATCTTTACCTCATCATGCTCAATGGTTTGAGCCAAGGGAAGTATAACTTGACCACCAAAGCTTCCGACTCGAGACCCGGCTAAACTACAGGGGCCCACTTTTACAGCTGCAGCTGAGTAAGCATCAATATTGTTGTCAGCCCATTCCGACCTATGCTCTCGCAGGAACCTCAGAAGGATAGCAGGAGGAACGTTCTGAGCAAAAAGAAACGCCAAAACACAGATGATAGAAGAATGTCAAACTCAACAAATGGTACTAACTAATGGACAAAAGACAACTTGCAACAATGACATCATTCTGGAAAAGTTTTCAACCATGCACCATCAGCCATCATAATTAGGAAAAGTTTTCAAACATGCACCATCAGCCATCATAATTAGGAAAAGTTTTCAACCATGCACCATCATCCATCATAATTAAATTTTAGGATAAATCATTGTCGATACATTTCATTTGACTTGTTAACGTGAACTGGAGACTATAGATCTTACGAATTTATGGCACAATAGACTACTACTGTAAAACAGACAAACAGATGTTTCGTACCAAGCCCATGCATAAGAAATGTTGCCAGCAATTTAATTTTATATAGAAACTAAATTACAGAACTTGGTTGAGAAGTGATTCAACTATGTTGGTCAATTTCTTTTTCGCGGAGAACATTTAACAAGGCTGACCTGTAATAGCATTGATGCTTTAGCACATAAAACCGCATTGCTGACAGCTGGAAATTCATTTGCAAAAGAAAGATTTAAACCCATTAGCTTGTCAGGAGATGAGTTTACAAGGATAGTAACATCATCCATGCCATCGCTCCCCATCATTGACCACCCCTCATCAGTAAAACCGTTGAGTGCCTCATTAAAACCCCTGCCACATAACATCCATTACATTTGGTATTTACGACAACTCTACTATTTCAGAAAGAGATTAACTCAAAACACAACACACCAACCTGCTTAGCCTCTGGCTTAGTACTCTTAGAGCTGCAGGACGTCTACCCCATCCCGTGACATTAGACTGAGAAACCTCATGGGCTATCTGCCTTAGCTGACGTAACGCCTGAAGAAAGATGAAGAAAATCATAACAGAAACCATATTCGGTGTTGTTTCATACGTCTTAATTATTTGGCAACATCTATTGTGATTAAAGCAGAAAGATAATCTCACCGCCATTGTTGTCTTTTGAGCAAGAACAGTGGATGATTCATAGAGAGGACGCAATACTTCTGGCACACTCCAAGGCTACTTATGAAAAAAGAGTAAACCTAATTATCACTCGTCCAAGATATGCTTAGAAATTATCTAGTCACAGATGTAAATTACTCGCTAACCTCCAAATCCATGTGATCAACAATGTGTATGATTGAACCACCCCCTTCACAAGGTCGAATGAGGTATCCACTGGGCAGCATTTCTGCCCTAACGAAATGCTGCACTGGAGGCATGGTTGGACCATTTTGAGTATTTTTAAGAGATCGCTCACACACCTGTACATCATTAGGAGGAATGAGTTAAATGGGCAAAAGGAAATTGTAATACTCGGGCACATACAAGCAAACTTCAATTGAGGTATGCTGAAAAAAATGAAATGATATTCCTATTTCTTCATAACTTCATACCACAAGGCTGCCATCTTCTAAAACAGAAGTATAGCGCAACAACCAGAAGTCACGAGCAGGCGCCAAAGTAGTCGGAGCGTAGAGCTGCATCAATGAAAATATTTGAAAAATTCTCAGGTACAAAGAATGTTCTGACTAAAATAACAAGTGGAATTCAAACCTACCTGCAAATAAAGCAGCTCAATGGTTCCACCATTTGCTGTGGGCAGCACGTTCAAAACATCCACAGCTCGGCAGTCGCGGAACCACGAGGGACGATCCTTGAGGATTTCCGCAACCTATAACAAAAACAGATAATCGCTATAACGTCTTAACCTCATTTCAGAAGAGTAAAATAAAAGATAGTCGCCTAAGAGAACTTACCCTTGTAGGTTCTAGACCCACCAAGCCGCAGGCACGTGCTGCCACTCCAGTGCAACCATGAGAAATAGCAACGATTCCAATGGAATCCGGACCAGGCTGTGCAAATCAGAAGAGATAACAGTTAAAAAAAGACGAACATTCACATTAGTCTCTCCCCTTTTCTTTCCTTGACCAAAAATTTAAACCAGTCGTCCGTACAACTTCAAAGTATCATCAGCTATTGCATACACAAAAGAGAAACGCAGTAATTTAATTCATGATTATGATTAAGCTGCTGACGTTGTTCAAACAGTATTCACCTCCAGTGCTTGAACATTTCTTAATTATAATAATAATTATTATTATTATAATAATAGTTTTGATTAATCAAGTAGTTGATTGAAAAAATTGAAAGGGTACCTTCATTCCAGGCATTTGGACCCACTCAACAGCAGTTCCAGTAGCCTTTGAAAGAAACTCTGCTAAAGTTTCCTCTGCAATGGACAAAAGCCTGAAAAAACACAACAGACCAGAAACCGAGAAGGCTCAAAAAAAAAAAAACACACACAACAAGAACAAAGGCGTCGCAAGAAACGATGACTGAAAAGTGAAAAGGACCGAACAACAATATCCCCACTAACCCTGCAGGACTAGCATCTCTTGGCGGATGCTGAGGGGTCAAATGGTGTTGACCACTCGTCACCACCGATTCACAGCTTGTGTCTTTGGTTGCAAGCGTTGTCTGCAACACAACCCAAAAATAATAATAAATAAATAAATAAAAAGAACCTTCAATGAAATTCTCAAAAATTTCAAAATCAAACCATTACAAACAAGTAATATTATTACTAGAAAAACAAAAGATAATAAAAGAATATCAAAATCAAACTATTGCAAACAAGTAATAATAATAATAGGAAAAACAATGATAATAAAAGAGTATTATTAAGGGTTTTTTTTTTTTGGCTTACACTCTGGGTATGTTGGCGGAAGTATCCATTTTCATACACCAGCTGTGACACCTGCTTCTGCAACCTATCATTTTCCTCCATTAGAAGCTTATTCATCGCCGTCAGCTTCCTATTCACGGCCTGAAGCCGCGAAGCTTCTTTCCTCTGCTTCTCTCTACATCTGAAGAAACAAACACCACAAACAAGCCAAATTCCTATCGGCAATAACAAATTTCACATAACCTGAGAAACTAAATCAAAACCCAAATACAAAAAATTCCAATAAAAAATCTCCTTATACACTTGCTTAACGCTAAATAAAACAAAAAAAAATATATCGAGATCCAAAGCATAATAAATAACCAACAAAAAAGCAGGCAAACAAAATCATGAACTCGAAAAAGCGAATAATAAAGTGAAAAAGAGCGTACCTTCTGTTCTGGAACCAAACCTTGATTTGCTTAGGCTCGATGTTGGAGAGAATGGGACATTCACGGATGAGCTGCTGGCGACGAATGGAACTGGGTTTGGGGCAATCGTGATAGAGCCTCTCAAGGGCTTCAACCTGCTCAGGTGTGTACCTCACATACTTACCGTTGTCCAATCCCGGTTTACCATCCTTGCAGGACATAGCCATTTCACCAGACCCACAAACGACGTCGCTTCTCTCTTCCTCCTGAACAGCCAACAAACCAACCACCCCTCCTCGGAGAACACTTCTAGAGCTTCAAAGCATAAAAACGGAAACTTTTTTTTTTTTTAAGTTAAACTTTACTAAAGTTGCTGAACCGACAAGGGACAGCAGTATCCTTAACTAGGAGGAGGCGGTTACGCTTGTTTCCCGAAATAAGAGAGGCGGCGCCCAACACAACGAACGCATACGAATCTTCAAGATCAGAGCTCGGAAGTTTTCTTTTTGAAAAAAAAAAAAAAAATCCAACAACAACATCAACCAGCTTCGATCAAACAACACGATCTGATTCCGTAGAACACTATCCGAACCACACAAAAAAAATTCAGAAGAAAAATGAGATTCCCGATTCGACGCGGCCAATACTCCGATTCCCCATCACCAGCGATCTCCGAGTCGCGGATCTTCACCGCTTGGGTCGCGAAATCAGAGACATTTCTAGGGTTTCGAAGCCATGACACAGAGAGGTAGAGAGAGAGAGAGAGAGAGAGAGAGAGAGAGAGAACGAGAGAGGAAAGAGAGAGAGAGAACAGAAGTTTTCTTTTCCTTTCTTTTTCTTTTGTTTTCTTTTCAGGAGGAAGAGGGGAGTAGTATCACGGGCCTCTGGGATTTTGTTTCTTCCAAAAAATTTACCCAAACAGAATCGAGGAAGAGAAAAACAAAAAATGCTTTTTCTTTTCTCTACTTTTTTTTTTTATTTTTTTGTTTTTCTAGTGGAGTTGGAGGCAGGGAGAAAGGGGTGTGAGAAAGTGGATGAAGAAAAATGTATTTTGTTTTTTGGTTTTGGTTTTGGTTTTGGGGTTGGGGTTGGGATGATTCATGTGTTGGCCACTGTGTCTGTTGTAATGTTCGCAGTCTCTGTAGAAGTTGGTGTTGTGGTGGTGTTGTTTTTCATTGGTTCGTCACTTTTCTCTCAGACTCCCTCCCTCTCTCTCTCTCTCTCCTCTATCTTTTTCCCTCCACTGTGCCCGGGAAAAAAAATTGGGTGTGTAAAATGCTTTTCCCTCTTCTCTCTCTCTCTCTCTCTCTCTCCCTCTCTCGCTTTTTCCTTTTCTCTTCCTTACTAATGAATTTTAAAATTATTATTATTAATTAATATTTCTCTTCTCGGTAAATTTAAATTTGCATAAAAGGACTAAACTACCCTCCTCTTGATCCAACTAAAGGTCTAGTTTGACTTTTAAACTCAAACTGTACTTTTTCATCTCAGTTTTAATTTTTTTCGAAAAAAAATTTATCTTTTCTAAAAAATCAACAAAAATTTTCAACTCAAACATAAAATTTTCAACTTAAAATTAAATTTTCAAATTTAACTCAAATACCAAATGAACCCTTTATAAGCTAGCAATTTTTTTAGACCGCGATCTCTAATGCCGTTGTGCTGTAGATCTTTCTTCAGGAGTATTTGGGCTAGTTTGGGGTTATTATGCTTTTCTTATAGTTTTTGCTTTTATTTTTAGAAAAGGAAGAAGTTGACACTAAGGGAAAAGATTATAAATTTTGGTTTTTCTAAATAATTATTAAATGATTTTTAAGTATTTTTATCAAACATAATATTTACATCTTAGGGTCCGTTCAGTGAATGAGTTTGAATTGGAAATTTTAAGTTTTAATAGAAAATTTGTGTTGACTTTTCAGAAAAGACAAAAACTTTTTCAGAAAAGATAAAAAACTTTTTTAGAAAAAGACAAAAACTGATATGAAAATTTTAATAGCCCGTTTGGTATTATATCTTAAACTCACATTTTTCATCTTAGTTTTTATCTTTTTCTGAAAAGTCAACAAAAATTATAACTGGTTTTTAAAAAGTCAATCAACTCAAATTTAAAAATTTCAACTCAAACCGTTTCATCAAACGGACCCTAAGTTTGGAATGATAAACCAAACATCTCCTTGGTTTATGAAAATGACTCTCGAAAACTCCAAAAGTATTACCAAATAACCCTATATATTCTTACATTTTTATTACGTATTCAAATTAATTAAAATCATATCAAAATTATAAATAAAAAAAGTAAATCAAATTAATCAAATTTCATGTAAAGCTTACTATTAAAAGATATAATTTTAGAATAAGATATATATTAATTTTCATATATCTTATTGAAAATTTTCATCTTTCTTATACAAATAAAACAATTGAAATTGTCGTTACTATTTCGTAGACTATTTAATGGTCCGTTTGGTGAATGAGTTTGAGTTGGAAATTTTAAGTTTCAATAGTAATTTTTATTGACTTTTCAAAAAAGACAAAAAAATTTTTTAGAAAAAAATAAAAATTGATATGGAAATTTTAAGTTTGAACTCAATTTCCAAACAAGACCTAAGTGTTTGTAAACATGAAGCACTGTAGTACAAAAGAAACTATGTTGTCCATGATACAATCAAAAATCTGAAGGAAAAAAAAAAATCAAATCTTTATGAGAAATAATATGGCAGGCAAAAAAATTTTTGACTTATCTATTTGAGGAATAGATCCCATATATATAATATTAAAAAAAAGTACTGGCAAGTCTAAAAATGGAAATTTTGTAAAACAAGGGAGGAAAATGAAGGCCAAGGACAAGGAGGTAAATAAGTTGGAGGGAAGGGCAATGAAGGAAGATGATGCGCGAATGAGAAGCTTTAAAATACTAAAGGCATGAGAGAGAAAGGGAGAGAGAGAAAAAAAAGAAAAAGAGAGAGAGAGAGAGAGAGAAGGGGGGGTTTGCGTGGGGGCAGAAAGGACACCATGATGAGGTTCTTGCATGCGTCCTCGGTTTTAATTTCTTAAAGCTGATACAAATTATACTATTATTAATTTCCCTAGCCAAAAAATTTTTTTATAGATTTTGTTGTTTTATTTAAACCTCATTTATTAAGCTACGTCATCATTACACGCTGCCATGTATATCTATAGCCTGTATGTATATATGAGATATATATATGTACGTGTATATTTGTACATGCATGTATGTGTGAGTATATACATGTGAAGAGTAGAACAATATATATATATATAGAAAACATGACAAGACCCTGACAGGACACGTGACGCACAAAGAGAATGGGTGATGGGATGGTGGGTGCGTGATGTAATGGTCTCGTAGGGACAATTACGGGTTAGCAGAGGCTTATCCTCTCAGTCGCGGCTGTCTAAAGCTATTATATTTTCTTATTTATTCTATTATAAAAATAAAAAAATAAAAAAAAGAAGCTTTTCCTTTTCTTTTCTTTTTGGTTTTTTTTTTTTTGAACAATTTTCACCCATATCTTTTCAGTGACCAAGCTAAGGGCCCAACACCCGATCGCATGATACTGATGACGATACAAAAGATACAATTGGATTTTAAGGGGGTGTTTGGGTTGGTAGTTTAAACTACCAACTCAAACTAAAATTTTTGTCCTTTTTTTTTTAAGTTGTTTATTTTTTTTGAAAAAATTTTTTATCTTATCTAAAAGTCAACAAAAATTACTGTAACAACTAAAATATTTCAACTCAAACTAACCAACCAAACAAACCCTAAGTCTCAGTTAGTTTATGGATAAAATATTTTAGTTGAAATTGATAGATTTTTTAAAAATTTATTATAAATTTTGTTAAATTTTTAAAAAAAGAATAAAAATTAATACAAAAATACAGTTTATTTAGAGTTAAATTTGAATATCAAATAAAGACTAATTTTTTTTAATTTTATTATACAGTGAGTATGTTTTTGGTTGTATAGTCTGGAGTATTTTTTTGTTCAATTTAGACAGTTTTCTGTCTATTTTACTTTACTAGTTATAGGCACGTAGGATTTTCACTTTCATTGCTGGTGCTTAGCAGTTTCTCTACTTGAGAGTCCAATTCAAATTACCCTCCTAGCTTAGCTTAGATATGAGAAAGACCTGTGAGTGAGCGACTACCTGTGATAGACGAATTCGCTCCTACTTTTTTTCTTAACCGACCGAATCGGAGTTTTGAACACATGTCGAAATCAGGGAGGTTGAAGACAAACTTTAGACATTCAAATCACAGTTAAAAAGAGGCTTTTAAAATATTGGGTTGTGAGGTTAGGATTGTGGAGGATGATTCGAAGTTCTCAATGCTGTAAAACATAAGCGCAAGCTTAACTCGATCATGACCTTGTGGATTCGACCCACCTGAATATCTCCTTCCCTTTCATATACGTATGTATTTAATTAAAGTGTTAAATAAAAAATTAATTATGAGATATTATTTAAAAACAGTTATTTATAGCATATTAATAAGAAAATAATTAAGTAGCAACAAATTGATGAGGAGTTATTAAATCATATAGAAAGTTAATTGGGTGGTGTTATGAGAAAATAGTAATTGAGATGATAAAAAAATGTCGAAATAAGTATACATTTACAAAAAATTTACTTCAGCATAAGCAAAAAAGAATAAAATTTAAAAATTAAAAATGATGAAAAAAAAAACCAAACATAAAATGGATTGATACATAGACAAAAGTGAATAATAATTTTAAAGAGTAAAAACAAAAAATGTATATATTTCTCAAAATTTTTATAGAATTTGGGTTAGAATTCAATTAAGGTCAAATATTATGAAAAATAATAATTAAGAATCTTAAATGATCACGAAAAAAATAATAATAAGTATACATATATATGTGATAGTTTTTTTAATAAATAATAGGAGGAAAAAATTAGCAATTAAAAAAAAGAAAGAGAGAAAAGGAAAATAGAAAGAATGAAAGAGAATTAAAAAATAAATAAACAAAATGAAAGGAATGACATGTGTTAAAAACAATGACGAGTTTTTGGCTTTTTAATATATATTAAGATTATCAAACCGAATTGGTGGACATCATCGTCCGTTGTTTTGGTTATGGTACGTTTAAAATCAATTAGTTGTATAGCATGCACGAAGTAGAATAAACAAACAAAAATAAATAAATAAATACCACATGATTGATAACTGGATTGTTATAGAACAGTCATGGAGGGGAGAATGAAAATGTACCATTTCATATTATATGTAGATTATACAATTTCATTGTTTGATAAAACTGTTGTACTGTTTAGATGAAATATTACTAGAATAACTATTATTATACTCATATACAATGAGCGATTAATTAAGTCATTATTATTTTGAATATTTAACTACTTCACAATATTAATTCAATTCAAGTCTAAATCCAAATTTTTATTTTTGAAAATCCTTATCATAATTATATTTTTTACTTTTACACTATTCACATGTTATGTATGTTTAATTGAAAATTATCAAAACACATATTTAACGTGAATATGCAATTCAAACTCTAAATTTGAAGGCAAACATTCAATTTAAATTATAAAATATTTAAATAATCTACTATTCACAAGGACCATAAATACCAATAAAAAATAAATAAAAAATTTTTCAACGTAAATGTCAACATCATATTATTTTATCACAAAAAATTCCAAAATAATATATTTGGGATGTTATATTATTCTATATTCTAATGCATAATTGATATACTTTGTGGTAAATTTACCATCAATTATAATAATCATCCATTACAATTTTTAAAAAATTGAATTAGAAATATCAAAACATCAATCAATAAAAATTAAATATCAAAAATTAACAATTGATATAGTTCATGATAAATTTATCATCAAATATAATAATTGTCAAATCAAACATCGAAAAAACATATATTGAAAAGTGATTTTCTTGTTTACATGTCAAAATTTGACTTTAACACGTGAAGTTAGTATTACATTATAGACAAACAAACAGAGATGGATGAAGAAATTATCCACTACCAAAATAATTGGTACATTCACAATAAGTGCCCGTATAATGTAACAATGAGTTTGGAATAATACAATAATTCTATAAACGGATTGCATGCATGTATGCAATAGATTCGACAATTACTCACACATAATAATTAAAAGGGCAATTAGATTTTTGTTTACATATATAGCATATTCTTCATTATTTCCAGATGCAATCCTAGTGTCAGGTGTTTTGTTGTTGTTTTTTTAGTAGGTATTTTGTTGTGAGGCTTCCCCCCCCCCCGGAACTTGTGAGGTATTATTTAGGGGGTGTTTGGTGAATGAGTTTAGTTCAAGATTTTTAAGTTTTAATAGTAATTTTTTAGAAAAGACAAAAAACTTTTTCAGAAAAAGACAAAAATCATGATGAAAAAAGTACAATTTAGTTCAAACCAAACTAACAACCAAACGGGCCCTTAGGTTTCGTTTAACATTTTAATTTAACTCCAACTAAAGTGTACTGTTTCATATTAGTTTTTATCTTTTTCTGTAAAGCAAACAAAAATTATAACTAATTTTTGAAAAGTCAACCAACTCTTTAAAAACTTCGGATCTATTTAGTGAATGAGCTTGAGTTGGAAATTTTAAGTTTTAATAATAATTTTTGTTAATTTTTCAGAAAAGATAAAAAAATTTTTCAAAAAAAGACAAAAACTGAAGTGAAAATTTTGAGTTCGAATTCGCGAACCAAAAGAGACATTATCTCCAGCCGATTAGAAATAAAAGTTTTAAGTTAGAGTTGGTTGACTTTTTAAAAATTAATTATAATTTTTATTGATCATTCAAAAAAAAATGATTTGATGTGAGAAATATAATTTAATTAAAATTGAATTGAAATGCAAAGTGAAACATTAGGATTCTCCTTTTCCGAAGTTGCGGGTATGATACCCTCTAGACCCCTTTGTCCTTCATGAGCACGGAGCGATTTTTGATAATCATTAGAAATTTGTGATCAGGGCATTTCCTCGTTTAATTTATAATTTTATGGGTTTGGAATTGGGAAAAGTTTGTTGCTCAAAAGGCATAAAAAGAAGCGAGTTTGTAATTTGACGTTGGATCTCAAATATATCTGTTGCGTATTATCTTTTTACTGTTAAATTTTTTCGAAATTATATCAAAAAAAAAAAATTAATAATAATAAAGTATATCTTTTTTTTACCCA
Organism: Ficus religiosa; assembly: GCA_024759925.1. Lineage (NCBI taxonomy): Eukaryota > Viridiplantae > Streptophyta > Magnoliopsida > Rosales > Moraceae > Ficus > Ficus religiosa. The sequence continues at coordinate 9,645 of JAFMPE010006219.1, read as the reverse complement.
AATCTAACCGTTCAAAAGTAAAATCCCATCAATAATATAGGATCCGTTTGGTGAATGAGTTTGAGTTGAAAATTTTAAATTTCAATAGTAATTTTTATTGACTTTTCAGAAAAGACAAAAATTTTTTTCAGAAAAGACAAAAAAATTTTTTAGAAAAAGATAAAAATTGAGATAAAAAACTACATTTTAGTTTGAAATGAACCAACGAACCAAACGGAATGGGTCCATTTGGTATGTTAGTTTGAGTTGAAATATTTTAGTTGTAATAGTAAATTTTTTTAAATTTTCAGAAAAGACAAAAAA
>JAFMPE010006108.1:315-16747 GCA_024759925.1 Ficus religiosa | reverse complement strand
AATACGAGAAAAAAAAAATCAGGATACTAGTTTTCCTAAAGATTTTTTTTTGGTTGAAAAAAAGGGATTAGCGGTATCCTCATGCCTCCATCCACCACCAAATTGGGAATTTCGTTAAATCCCATGTGGAACATTATTAGTTTATTATAGGTTGACATGATGATATGTGTGACTATCTTGATGCCTAAGCGAAGTCTGATTTATTATTCCCTTAACGAACAATCATTCCTGCCAAAATTTGGAGGGAAATTTTTTTTTTTTCAAGTAACCATAAAATGTCAGAGCTCAACGCAAATGAAGCTTGTATCCCACTGATTAATCTGAGTTTTGTATGCTACTTTTCAGATTAAATTCGATTGAAGATCAATAACAGCCATGCAAACAATTTAAACAATCAACTATAATTATCAATAAAGTCACTCTGCAAAAGCACTCACAAAAATAGTGGTATTTCGAAGTTTTAGCCATTAAGGTAGTTCGGAATGAGACGTCGAAAATTACAAACGGACAACCATAATTGTCAGACTAAAACTAAGACTCATTTGTCTAACAGATGGTAACCCAGTTACTCCCAATTCGTCCACTAATTCTGTGTACCAACTAGACACCCTTTTCAGATCAACCAAGCAGTCTAATGTAGGGAATTTCAAGTGTTTATTATGACTGCTAAATTTCATAACTAAAATGAAAAAAAATAAAAAATAAAACCAACAAAAACAAAGAATAGTATATATGTGTACTTAATACTTGTACATGGTCATTACCAAATACCAAGCACCAATGTTTTCCTGACTTTTGAACAATAATTATAAAGTCACCATCCTTGGACAGGTAGGGCTGAAAACAGAAAAAATGAGCTCCGAGATAAGGAAAGCCTGATATCAACCAAATCGGTTAAAAGCCATGATCATGTCAAAATGGTCACATTCACACACCCATATTAGATGACATTCGACTTCGCCATTTCACTGTCTAACGGCTTCTAGTTCTTAGTTCTATGAGCTATACTAGGAAAAAAAAAAAAAAAAGAATGTACTTGACAAATCTTCTGAGTTAATTGAAAAGACAAAAAGAAAAACTGTGGTCCCAAAACTTGGCATGGCTCCTTTTTCTGTCTTCAAAGAGCACCAACAATTGTCCTGGTCAATAACATATAAAAAAAAAAAAAAAGGAAGAAACATGTTAATAACCATTTTCTACAAAAACAAGATAAGATCAAAATATCAATAAAAATGTGCAACACACTTGTACCAGATTTTATCTTCGGCTGAGAGATTAGGGAAGCCCCTCAGATTGAGCCTGCACTAGTAGTTGTACTACTTGACAAACCTCCTTGCACTTCTGACGAGATCATTGCCTCACCATCGATAACGATGTTCGGGATTACAGAAATCTTGTGCCAATCTTCTCCAACTCTGACTTGGCAACGCTGCTTGAGAACTTGGCATCCATCTATAACCAAATTTTGCAGCTGTATCTCTTTAAGGAAGTTTGGCAGTTCTTCAAGGCTGCTGCAATCTGAAATTCACAATGAGCACAGTTGTGGAAGTATCTTCGGACGATTGCCCCTTCCTTCCCTCGCTGCTGCAAACTGGACTCCCATGTTTTCCAGCCATGCAGGGAATTAAAATGAAGCTCTTTTAGTGCTGGAAACGACGTTGCATCTACTCCACTCAGTCCCAAGAACTCAGAGCCCACGTCTTCTACTCAATCCGTAATTTTGATGAGTGGTTCAAGAGAAGGAAAATTTTTCAAGTGGAGGAAGAGTCTCCCAAGTTTGACAGCTCTCCAGAACATTTCTTTTCAGACTTCTTAATGAATCCATCAGACCGAGATTGATAGTTGTGCTTCTGCATCCTTGAACTTCTAACCTTTTCAAGTTTGGAAGTTGCACCAACAGATTCTGATCATCCGCGGTTTCCATATTTCCGCTCCTGTATATTTGTATACTGAACCGTCGAAGGTCTTTCATTTGATCCAAGTCTTCAATCCTCAAGAATGCTTCACTGTTTCCCTCATCTCCAGGAGAAGGAACTACGAACATATCCAGGGTTCGAAGATGTATCAATGTCCGAATTCCATTTGGCAATCCCTGCAAACTATTGCATCCTTCAATCTACAGGTGTTCTAAGTTCTCTAGCTTTCCCATTTCTTTTGGAAGCTGCTCAAGATTAATGCATCTCTCCACTCTTAGGGTCTGCAGATTAATCAACTCGCAGAAAGACTTTGGAAGCTTCCTAAAATGGTTTTTGGAAATGTTAATGTACCTTGAGAGTATTAACCTCCCGATAGCTTTTGATAGCTTCTCGATATGGCAGCATCGCAAATAGAGTCTCCAAACACCAGTTAGCTTTACCAGCGCATCACAGAGCAAAGGAGGTAGTGTTTCAAAGTGCAAAACGAACGATGTATGCAGATTATTAGTCTTCAATGTAGGAATTCATGCCTCAGATGTTTTCAACAATAACATAAAGCAGAGGTCGGGCATCTTATCGACTTGACTCCTCCCCAACTCATTGAAATTATCCATGACAAAACATCCATCTATGAAAAGTAAACGATGAAAATCATGAACGAATTTATGCATCTTACATGCCCTGACATTTCCTTTATGATCTTTCTCCTTAACTTGCAGCCAACGACGGTCTACAAATTTCTTGAAGCAACATAGTAGTTCATCTTCCAAGTTCTCAATTTCGTTAGAGTGGAGTCCCAAAACCATTGCACTCCACCATTGTACTACCTTATTATCCCTCTCGATGGTCAAGTCTCTTGGAAAAACTGAATACGACAAGAGACAACTACGTTCAATAGCTATTGAAAGCTTCATGTAGCTTAGCATTAGACTTGTGTAAACTTGTCCCTTGCTAATACTACCAATATCACTTTGAAAATGGGCCATCCAACCTGCTATAGTCCTTAATCTCTTTGATCGCCAGTTGTACTCAAAAGCGCATGCAAGTAGCGAAGTAGCTAGAGAAGGCTGAAGGGGTTTAAGCCCCCCTCAACTTTTCTTTTTTTCAAAAAATACCCTATTATTTTGAAGAAAATTTCATAATAGCCCCCCTTAAAAATTAAAACTTGCCCATAATCTCCTCTAATTATCTACTACATAGTTTTAGCCCCCCTGATGAAAATGTCTAGCTTCGTCACTGCATGCAAGAAGCGGTATGCCATCACACGCCCACTCACATTCTCTCTCAACCTTGTCTAGCCATCCATTCGTTTCCCCATCTGTTTGGGAAACAATCGTAGACCTCAATATATCAACCAACAATCATCTTTTGACAACAACTGATGAGTAAACAAATAATCACAACTTGAAATCATTAGTCAAGCGATATCTTGATTTTGGGTTGTCATCACTTTTGGGATGATTGTTCTTGAGAACCCCTTTCAGTTGGAACCACCTACTTTCATCAACTGTACCAACATCGTCCAAGACAAGAAGGGTGTTCCTTTTCCCTTGGACACACTTATCAACATTTGTGAGTAAGAAGTCTAACGAAATAGAATTTAAAAGTACTAATTGATCTCTAATCACTCGAATTTCTCTTGCGATTCTGGGTAAATAAAAATTGAATTGAAGGCACACCCAATTAAAAAGGTTGGAAATTATTAAAAAGCTACGCTAAAAGATGTGGGTAACAAAGAAAAGGTAAAAATTAGGCTCAAATGGGTGACTAGGGATATACATATGTAAAAGGGTTAGCTCGAAGGCTCAAACGATCCAAAGATGGCCTAAATCATGTCCTTGGCAAGTGAAGTATGGGATTTCACCTCAAGTGAATATTAGATAGGCTCTAGAGTTCACTTTTAGATCAAGAAGTCACTTAACCAACATAAACTTCATCTAAATAACAAACAATCTAAGTGATTATAGCTCGGGTGCTCAAAAGTGTCAAAGAATTTAGGGCATAGCAAAACCACACAAGAACCAAGCACACACACAAAGGCAATAGTCTTCATCTCCTTAGAACCATATCCAATTTCAATCAAGTTTATAACATCGGCCTCCTACGATTCAAACTAAAATTAATGCTCAAAATGACACATTTTTTTTTTAACAAAGGAAAGACTCAAAACACAACCAACCTAAACATCAAAGAAAATTAAAAACAAGCCTAAATGACTAAAGACACAAAACAACGACAAATACCAAAGTAGAAAAGCTACCTCCAGACTTAAACGAAACATTGTCCCCAATGTGAAGAGAAACGAAAAGAAAAAGAAAAGAAAGGAGAAAAATTACTCCTTCAACCGAAAAAGCATGAGTGCTCAATCCTCCTCTTCCTTGTCATTCTCCTTATTGATGTGGAATGAGGTAATAGGACAAAAGTTGTCTATGTTGATGTTTCAATGCGCAGCCATTTGTCGCAACATATCCGCCAAATTGCATTCGTTCTCCTTAATGTGGTCGAGCCGATCATCCATATATTCCCAACGATATGATACAGGCATGGTACTGAGTAGACAGTGTGGCTAAGGGTCATCTTCATCATCGTCATCCCTTTCTTTGTAGCTGGCTATAACTCCATCATCGATGGGGTAACTGGATCTTCCTAAATCTTGTGCTCCTTCTAAGTAACCTCTGCTTGCTTGCATAAGTCGGTGATGAGAGATAGAAAATACAAGCTAAGCTTAGTATGGCGCACACTTTGGGTAATTTGATGGTATATCAATTAACCTACATCAATAGATTTGTTGGTCAAGATTGCAAACAATAAGTGGTCCTCTCTTTAGTGATGTGATTAAAATGCCACATTAGCATTAATTTGGCACAAACAAACTGATGTCAAGCTTTCTCATATTTGTCCAAGCCATGAGATGAAAGTTTGACTGGAATGCCATTTCTTCCAGTTTTCCATGCCATGTTAAATGCACAAATAGATGACTTAATCTCATCAGTATCAACATTCTCTTGATATCTTTGATAATCATCTCTTTCAATATCATGGAGCCCATAATACTCATTGATGATGGTCCAACTTATTGGCACCCATTTCCCTTTGACATATACTGCTCCATCCCGCGGGGAATAAGCATTAGCATAAAATTCATAGACCACTGCTGGTATGCTTGATTCTGGGTGCTTTGCAAAGTTTTCCCATCCTTGATCCGCAATGATGTCCATTATGCGCCTGTTTCTAGTAAGGAAGCCTATCTCTGGATTGGAAACTTTAATTTCTAAAATCTTCTAATGACGGTTAGTAGCTGCCTTAGAGACAAACTTAAAAGTGTTGTAACCGACCAATGTAGATGTGGATCCCTTGAAACATTTCTTTGGAGACATTACTTTCTCACCTGTTCAAACATAACCAAGCAAAATAACACCACCTCCAAAACACCAATCCTACCAACCAAACTACCAAATCTACCCAAAATTCCTCACACACCCTCACCAACGTTAAACACACACTAGCCTTCTTCACAACTTCACCAAAATCCCCTAACTCTACCCAATCTTGCACTCAAATTATCACCTATGCCCAATCAACCAACCACAATAACTGACAGTCTCACAAAACTTTTATCAAACACTTGGTGTGCATTCAAAGTGTTCACCCATTCAAATTGTGTCTTCCACATACTAGCCAAGAAAATCCACAAATTCACACAAAGACATAAGGTTGAAGAGGATAAATCACTTACTAGAAACTTTCTTGTAGATACCCATAAATTTCAGACTTTCTTGAAGAAAAGCCCAAAACCATCACTTTTGATGCAAACATTATGGTGAAGATCACATGAAGTGGTTGGAATCATCAATGGATTGATGTTGCAAGCACAAATGATAAGGAGAATGAGGGTACACGAAGTGAAATTTTGAGTGAGTGGATGATGGGTCAAAAGAGAGAGGGAGGCGATGAAAAGGAATGAGAGTGAATGAAAATTTGGCCCAATTTTGTGAGTTAGTGCTTGACTTAGGTGGCTGTCTGTGTCTGGGCGTCTAGGTGCAAGATTCGTGCACCTAGGCTCAAGTGTGAATGGCATCATTTTCATTTTTTTTTAAGAAATAAAATAAACTAAATAAAATCATAACAAAATAACAAAAGCGAAAAGTTTAGAAACTTAGGTTGCCTCCCAAGAAGCACTTGTTTTATAGTCTTCAGCCAGACTCTTCTTATCCTATGAATATCCAAGAAGAATGGTGGTCTTCTGATTGTCAAAACCACAATAAATATATGGCTATATCCAAGAAGAATGGTGGTCTTCTGATTGTCAAAACCACAATAAATATATGGCTTCAAGCGTTGACCATTGACCTTGAAAGTTCCCTTCTTCGCATGATTAAGCTCAACTGCTCCATAAAGGAATACTTTCACCATAATGAACGGACCCGACCACCTTGACTTGAGTTTTCTAGGGAGTAGACGAAGCCTTGAGTTATAAAGAAACAATTTTTGCCCCGGTAAGAACTCCTTTCGTTGGATGTGTTTATCATGCCAAGCTTTTGTCTACTCTTTGTAGATTTTGGCATTCTCATAAGCTTCGTTCCGGAATTCATCCATCTTATTGAGTTGTAAAAGACGCTTCTTACCTACTGCATGTATATCCATGTTCAGTTTCTTTATTGCCCAATATACTCTATGCTCCAATTCTACCGGAAGATGGTAAGCCTTGCCGTACACCAATCTATAGGGAGACATGTGTTTTGAATGCAATTCAATATGGCCATAATGCATCATCTAGCTTCTTGGGTCAGTCTTTATGAGAGCTGTGAACCATTTTCTCCAAAATCAACTTCACTTCTTTGTTGGAGATTTTTGCTTGCCCATTAGTATGAGGATGGTAAGCAAGCACAGTTTGGTGTCTGAATCCATATTTTTGCAAAAGAGCCTCAAATTGTTTGTTGAAAAAGTGCGACCCTTCATCACTTATTATAGCCCTTGGAGTATCGAACCTCTTGAAAATGTTTTTCCGGAGAAAAATTAAGCACAACCTCACCATCATTTGTCAGAGTTGCTGCTTCTTCAACCCATTTTGACACATATTCTACCGCAAGGAGAATGTATTTATTGTTGTAGGATGAAGGAAACGGTGCTATGAAGTCAATGCTCTACACATCAAACAACTCCACTTAAAAAATATTCTTCAAAGGCATCTTATTCCTTTTGGAAATATTTCCCGTTCTTTGGCATCTATCACAAGTCGCAACAAAGGCTTGAGCATCCTTAAAAAAAGTAGGCCAATAAAAACCTAATTGCAAGACTTTAGCAGCCGTTTGGTTTCCTCCAAAATGTCCGCCACATTCAAACGTGTGACAATGGTGTAATATGTCCCCCATCTCTTCTTTCCATGCACATCTCCATAGAATTTGATCCACATAATGTTTGTATAACACCAGTTCTTCTCAATAGTAGTGCTTCATATTAAAATAGAACTTCTTCTTTTACTGTTGTGAGAGGTTCGATGGAATAATCTTGCTTGCAAGGAAGTTGACATAATCAGCAAACCGAGGAAGATTCTTTGTATAAGAAATGACATAGAGTTGCTCATCTGGAAAGTGGTCATCAATGGGAGGCTTTTGCAAATCTTTCTCTTCTAGTAATTTGAGCTTAGAAAGATGATCCGCTACAAGATTCTTAGTGCCCTTATTATCTTTTATCTCTAGAGCAAATTCTTGAAGCAATAACAACCAACGGATAAGCCTAGGATTTCCATCCTTCTTGGCCATAAGGTATTTAATGGTTGAACGATTAGTGAAGACTATTACCTTATTGCCAATTGGATGAGGCCTGAACTTGTCAAAAGTGAAGACAATAACAATTAGCTCCTTTTTGTTGTTGTATGATTGAGCTGAGCATCATTGAGGGTCCTGCTAGCACAAAAAAAAGCATGAAAACCTTGTTCTTCCACTGTCCTAGAACCGCTCCTACTATGTAATCACTTGCATCACACATCAACTCAAATGGTAACTCCTAATCTAGAGCTACAACAATAGGCACGGACATGAGCTTTTCTTTAAGCACAGTGAATGCCTTCTTACATTCTTCATTGAACTCAAAAGGAGTACCTTGCACTAGCAAGCTTGAAAGAGGCATGGAGATCTTGGAAAAATCCTTGATAAATCTTCTATAGAATCCGACATGACCAAGAAAACTTCGAACTCCCTTGACCGAAGTTGGTGGTGGTAGCTTCCCTATTGTTTCTATCTTCGCATAATCCACTTTTATTCCTTTAGATGAGACCTGATGGCCCAATACAATCCCCTCTTTCACTATGAGGTGGCATTTTTCCTAATTAAGCACTAAGTTGGTTTGTTTAGATCTCTCTAAAACCAACTCTAAATTAGAAAGACAATGATCAAAGGAGCTACCAAACATAGAAAAGTCATCCATGAAAATCTTTATAATCTGCCCCACCATATTTCAAAAAATCACCATCATGCACCTCTGAAAAGTAGCTGGTGCATTACAGAGCTTGATGGCATCCGATGAAAGACAAATGTACCGTAAGGGGCATGTAAACGTCATTTTCTCTTAATGGCATTCGACAAAAAGTAGCCGGTGCATTACAGAGCCTGAATGGCATCCAACAAAAGACAAATGTACTGTAAGGGGCATGTGAACGTTATTTTCTCTTGATCCTCCGGTGCTATGACTATTTGGTTATACCCTGAATAGCCATCTAAGAAGCAGTAATACTCATGACCCGCTAACTGATCCAACATTTGATCAATGAAAGGCAATGGGAAGTGATCTTTCGAGTTGCTTTGTTCAATTTTTGATAGTGTGTACAAATCCTCCATCTAGTGACGGTTTTTGTTGCAATCAACTCATTGTTTTTGTTTGTCGCCACCGTTCATACCTCCCTTCTTTGGAACTACTTGCGCTAGGATAACCCATGAGCTATCAAAAATAAGGTAAGTAACCCCGGCATCTAACCATTTTAGCACGTCCTTACGAACTACTTCTTTCATGGTTGGATTACGTCTTCTTGGGCCTCTACCGATGGCTTGCTATTATCCTCCATCAAAATTCGATGCATACACATAGAGGGAGTAATCCCTTTTATATCTGCTAAAAACCATCCAATAGCCAATTTATATCTTCTCAGCACTCTCAATAACCTTTATTCTTCTTCAACATAAAGCATAGAAAGGATAATTATCGATAAAGTTGATGATTCTCCCAGAAAAGTATAGCATAAATGATCTGGTAAAGGCTTAAGCTCAAGAACTAGTGGCTTCTCAATTGATGGAAGTGGTTTTGATGGACTTATTCCCAAATCTTCAAAGTATCTCCAGTTGTTGGGACCGAAATAATCCAACCAATTCACAAATTCCATAACTTCTTCATCTTGTAGGATGGATGGATTTGGATGAATCAAACTCACTTCCAAGGGTTCTTTTGGAAAGCCAAGGTGCTCAGAAACCAAGGCATCAACACATCAACAGCATCAATGCGGAAACAAGTGTCACTAATGCTAGCATTGAACATGCTAAAAGTTGCCTCTTCTTCATGTACCTGAAGTCGTAATTCACGTTTCTACACATCAATGAGTGCTTGACTGGTCGCCAAGAAAAGTCTTCCGAGTATAATAGGGATTTCTTTATCCTCCTCCATGTCTAACATAATGAAATAGCAGGGAAGATAATTTTGTCTACTTTGACAAAGATGTCTTCAATAATCCCCCTCGGATGTTTAATAGATCAGTCAGCCAACTGCAATGAGACCGTAGTGGATCTAGCTTCACCTAATCCAAGCTTCCTAAAAATAGAAAAAGGCATTAAATTAATGCTAGCACCAAGATTACACAGTACCTTTTCAAAAATAGAGTTTCTAATTGAGCAAGGAATAGTGAAACTCCTTGGATCTTTAAGCTTTTGGGGTAACTTCCTTTGGATGATAGCGCTACGCTCTTCAGTAAATGCAATAGTTTCATAGTCCTCCAATTTCCTCTTGTTTGACAGGATGTCTTTCATGAACTTCACGTAACATGGCATTTGTTCAAGTGCATTTGTGAAAGAAATGTTGATGTGAAGCTTCTTGAAGACATCCAAGAATTTGGCAAATTGCTTTTCAAGTTTACTGTTTCTGAGACGTTGAGGAAAAAGGAACCTTGTGGCCTAGTTCCTGAAGAGGCAATGGCTTAGCTTCAGGGATGGTTTCAGTTTGCTCTTGACCATCTTTATTAGCTTTTTTCACTAGTTGAAGGAGTCTCTAATTCTCTTCCACTTCTCAAGGTTATTGCATTGCATTGTTCTTTGAGATTCACTTCAGTAGTGCTATGCATGTTATCTTGTTGGCGACCATTAAGCATGTTAGCCAATTGACTAACTTGAACTTCTAAATTTCGGATCTGGGCAACTTGATTCTGGAAGTTGGTCTGAGTATTGGCCATGAACTTGTCAGTGTTTTTGGTTAACTGGAGCATTGCTTGTTCTAATTCAGACTTCTTTTTCTGAAGTGGCACTCCCTGCTGAGGCTGGCCCATATTTTGGTTATTTCTCCAAGAGAAGTTTGGATGATTATGCCATCCTTGATTGAATATGTTGGAGAATGGGTTATTTTGCTGCCTGTTGTAATTCCTCACATATTGTGCTTGTTCTGGCTGAGATTAGGGAAAAGCTCCCATTTGACATTCTTCAGTAGGTTGGTTCCTTTGACAGTAGTCACACATAAATGGAGGAGTCTGAATAGAATTGATAGCCAAATGGTTATTTTGAAGCTGTTTATTAAGAGAAGCAACCTGAGTAGTCAAAGCAGTTATAGCATCAATCTCGTATACTTCAGTTGCTTTCTTTGATACAACCCTCTCACTTGGCCACTAAAAATTGTTGGTGGCTACATCATCCAGCAACTCATAAGCTTTATCTTCAGATTTCTTTATGAAAGCTCATTCTGCAGATGCATCAATTACAATTCTTGCAATGCCATTTAGCCCATTGTAAAAATTGTGGACTATCATCCACTTAGACAATCCATGGTGAGGGCACTTCCTTAATAGCTCCTTATATCTCTCCTAAGCTTCATACAATATGTTTCACCATTCTGTTGAGCAAAATTGTTGATCTTAATATGTAGCTTTGCTGTTTTCACTGGTGGCAAAAATTTAGCTAGGAATTTATGCACTAAATCTTCCCAAGTAGTGATTTAGTTTGCAGGAAGGGAAGTTAACCAATCTCTTGCTCGATCCTTCAGAGTAAATGGGAATAGTAGAAGGTGAATGGCTTCATCAATAACACCATTATACTTGAATGTGTTGCAAATTTCAAGAAAACTTGCAACGTAAGCATTGGGATTCTCAGAAGGCAACCCATTAAATTGAGTTGCTTGGATCATCTGCATTTGCACTGCCTTGATCTCAAAATTGTTCGCAACCATAGTCGGTCTTCTTGTAATCAAATATAAGCCAATTAGTAGGCAATGCATAGACCTGTAGAGCAGGTGACGGGTGGGTTGTTCTCGTTTCTCATTTCACCAGGATCACCCATAGTTTCTTGTGATTGTCTAACTGCGTCTCTTCTCTCCCTTTTGTTTCTTCGCAAGAATGCTCGATTTCAGGATCAAAAGGAAGTCATATGCACCTGAGGAATACTCCTGAAAAGTAGAAACAAAGACAATGATAAATAAAAGGAATTCAAAGTAAAATTAGAATTATTTGGCTCAATATTACTAGGACTAACTAATCCCCTGCAACGGCGCCAAAAACTTCGTAGCTATTTTTTGGAAGTAATAAAGTGATAAGAAGATATCATTCCTGATGAGGTCTTTTTAGTATTAAGTACTGAATTATTTTAATCTCAAATCTATCTGAAGAATAAAATAATGAGAGACAATAAAATAAAAGCAAATTAAAACAAACACAATGCACAAATTTAGCAAGGAGAAATTCAATATATTTAATCAACCAACGCTTAGTCCTATGCTGATGACAAACTTCCCTAATGCAATCATTAATCTTTCTCAAGCATTAGCAAACTACCACAACAAGCCTGTTTTCACCTCTCGGTCTCAAACTCCAAACCTATTATGATTCATTAAGAATAAGAAATTCATAGTACCACACAGGCCTCATGGATATCTGTATCCTACAACAACCTCATGGTATTTAGTCAAAGTCTAATCCAACTATCACTTCTTAGTCTCAAATTGGATCACAAATCAATGGGAAAAGGGCATAGACACTTTCACGAGCATTAAGAACAGATTAAACACCCAGCATAGAAATTAATAAATATCGAAATTGAATTAAACCATGATAACTTTGAACATTCATAATCTGGCTACATCGTAGCCCTAGCAAAAGAAATTTAGTTCATAATGAAACTAAACAAAATCCTAATTAAAGTCCTAAACATAATGAGAAAAGGAAACGAACTGGTTTATGAAACGGAATTGCCGCGTTTCATATCCGTAGTTGCTAGTCTTCTTTTCCAAATCACCAATTGCTCTTTTCTTCTTCACACCTTTTTTCTTTTGTTCTAGATACGTCTCTCTAAAAACCCTAGAAAGATTCTATTTATAGTGATGGGCGGAAGGATCTCCCTTTCGAATCAACAAATTCGGGGAATTATGAAAAATCCCACTCTGGTGTCTAGGCCCTCTGTTTTCTGTGCCTAGGCACACAACTTTTGCATGCATGCTTGCCTAAGGAATCACGATCAAGGCCTAGGGATAAATTTATCAGCGCCTAGGCATAAAGTTACATAGATGGAAGTCATTTTCGGCCCAAGCACAATTGAAGCAACGCCTAGGCTCTAAGCTCTCAGGTTTTTGTACTAGAAAATTCAATTCAAGTGCCCAGGCACCCAAAAAATTAATGCGTAGGCGCCCATTTGCTTCAAAATGCACATACTTCACACCAAAGTATACCAAGTGCTCCATTTTAGCTCCATTTGCATTGAAAAACCACCGAGCCCACCTTTGTACTTAAATCCTACAAAAGAGAATAGAACAAAGTGAAAGAACCTAAAAAAAAATTGAAAACTAACAAAGTACTTAGTTAAAATTACCCAATTAATTAGTATAAAACTAACTTATCAGAGTGAGAGAAAAAGTCCATGTAATCGTAAAAATTTTTCACAAAGTGAATTTTTTTTTTTAAGCGCTGTGGTTTTTCTTCTATTTGGATTTTGCCATATAAATTCTTGTGTTGTGGTAATTGTGGTTATTTTCTCATTTATATTTTGTTGATATTTTTTTTTATTTGATTCCTAGAGGTGGTTTTGGGGATCCAATTTTCATAACACGACCATGCCTACAACATAAATTATATCACCATTCCAAGAGCCTTTTTGTCTTTCCTCCGAAACTAACACCTTCACTAAATCTTGAACTTTAGAAATTCGACCAAAGACATCAAGACGAGTTGAAATGGAAGTTGATTCTTTCACTAAAAAATCAGTTAGTTTGGGGGTCTGGCATTAACGTTTTCATGAAGAATCTTGGGCAATACTTTTACCAAGCGGTATATTGATTATGCGTTTTTCAGAAAAGTAAATGTTTACCGCATAGAGATGTACTCAGAAAAGTTTACCTTTGAACAACAAGTATGTTGCTCGTCAAGAGTTATAGATATTTCGTGATACAAGTAATGCATTTTTTGTAACTTCTCATGAGCAGATTACATATTAGTCCAATTTAACCAGTAAAGCAATATCTACTCATACAACGTGTTTTGTAGTGGTACAAAGCTGAAAAAAATATTTATACTAATTAAACAGATGGTCTTTATACAGTGAAGGTCTTAACTGACTGCCTCATCTCTACTTCTGTTTTCAGCAAATCCTCTGTTTTCTCCTTCCTCATCAGCCAAGAAACTTTCGAAATTCTTATGTTCAGCATCCACCAATGTGTCATAACCATCAAAGACATTACAATCTAGAGCGTCACTTTCATTTAGGACAATACTCCTCGTCATGTTGAGTGCATCTGAAGAGAGAACCATATTCTGGTTTTGTTGTAACTCGGCGATAAGTTGTCCCTAAAAAAACACGTTAGAATTAGATGGTTTTGTCAAGTTGAATTGGATCTTTAAAATAGGATAAGCGTACCTGAGATGCGTTCTTCCTCCGCTCCCTTTCAATTTCAGCCAAAAGGGAGCTCACTTTTCTTTGGGCCTGAATTCATAATAAACAAATAGACATTGACTTTATGCAGTGTTTTTTTGCTTGTACTTTTTGGCTGTCAAGGTTATAATCTAAGACATATTCGGGCTCAACCCTTATAAGGCCAGAGGAAAGACAAATAGATCACACAAGTTTTGTTATATACCTGGGAATGCTTGATCTGCACAAACTCTTCGAGATCTTTAATCATTTCAAGATTTTGTCTATATTTGTCCTTTAAAATCTACATAATAAGAATTCAATGGCATAAGAAGAGGCTAATCACGTAACAAATAGCAAAATGAGTTCACACCTGTATCCCTTGTGGCCCATATGCATCGTCTGATTCAAGTACGCTCAACAAATTTGCATCTCTTGTTGTTATGATGATTCTACTTCCCAAGCCAAACCAATCACGCCTTCTGGCTAGTGCATTTAGCTGGTCCAGCTCAGCAACATCGTCCAGGACTAGAAGAACCCTTTTGCTCTGTAGTCTTTTTTTAATCTCCTTCACTCCTGTACTAACATCATCTATTTGTATATCATCATCATTTAATAAGACATCAGAGAGCAACTGTTCTTGCAATTTGATAAGTCCATTGGGTCGTTTCGAAACCGCATTCACAGTGGCCAAGTAGCTACTCCCATCAAATTCAAGGAAGTTTTGATTGTATACAGCTTTTGCAATATTTGTCATTCCTCTGTTACTAATTCCATATATACCTATTATGAGAATATCATCAGAGACTACGCTTAATAAGTGATTCAAGTAGTCTTTGCCAGAATCTATTGTAGGTTGAAGATGGAGAGACATGTGAGCATCTTGACGTCTGCATGAAATAAGACTTATGATTTCCTTTATAAACAACGAGTCATGCCTGTAAAGTACAGGAAGAAATTCAGTCACATAACCAACAGCATAGGAAGAAGGCAAATTGTACTTTAAAAACAAATATGAAAAAGTACTATTTCTAACTTCCAAGTTTTGCTCATTCGGATTGTTAGAGTGATATGTGCAAAAGTATAACCAAGATGTTGAAACTGAAACTAGTCTCACTATTCAATAAGATGATAAGCAGATACACTCTCAATTCACCTACAAATTTTGTGTAATTGCAAGACTCCTTTTTTCATATCAACCTTAGCAACAACAGGAAGAAAGCTAGCAGTTCAAATGTAGGGAATTTAAATGTTTATTTTGACATAATTTGACTGCTATGTTCCACATAGGGTGTGTTCAGTAGGAAGGAGAGAAAATGAGGGAGTGTTAGATCACTAGGGTGTGTTTTGGTATGAAATCCCTCCACTAATCTCTCAAATTTAAGAGAGATTAGAACTGGGGTATTTTGAAACATTTGGAGTTCCGTTTCTAAGTCATTCCTTCCTTTTTTCTCTCTCTTTTCTCTCTTAATAAACAATCATGAATATCAAAATATTTCCACTAATCTCTCTATCTCTCTCCTTCCATCCACTTTCCTCTCATACCAAACTCACTCTAAGGGTTTGTTCGGTAGGAAGGAGAGAAACCAGGAAAGATGAAGTAGTAGTAGATCACACAAATGCAAGAAATTGTGAGGGACAACATGGTCCTTTCTGCTATGATGTTTGGTATGAAACTTCTTTTATAATCACTCCAATTTAGAATTATTTAGACTCGGAAAAACAGAGAAGAAAACAGAAAATTGGGGAATAATTTTCTTCATTTACTGAGTATCATTTATACAAGTACAGGCTAACAAGAAAAGGAAACAAAGAATACTAATTCTAGGAAACTAATAATACTTTCCTAAAATACATATTTGACAAACTAATTACAGCTATACAGCAATACAGTAAGTTTCCTGATTTCCTACACTCCCCCTCAAGCTGGTTTGAAAATATCTTTCAAACCCAGCTTGCTTACTAGGAAACCAAACTGTTTTGTAGGTAGTCCCTTCGTGAGTAAGTCAGCCACTTGATACTCGGTTGGAACATAGACCATACACACCAATCCCTCTTCTATCTTCTCTTTAATAAAGTGCTTATCCACTTCAACATGCTTCGTTCGATCATGAAGAACCGGATTATGAGCAATAGAGATCGCAACCTTATTATCACAATAAAGCTTCATAGGGAGTACTTCTGAAGCCCTCAACTCTTGCAAAATTCTCCTAATCCATATTACTTCACAAATACCGAGAGCAACCGCCTTGAATTCAGCCTCCGCACTACTTCTTGCAACTACGCTCTGCTTCTTACTACGCCAAGTGACTAAATTACCACCAACATAAGTACAGTAGCCTGAGGTCGATCTCCTATTAGTTATACTTCCAGCCCAATCCGCATCAGTATATACTTCAATCTGAAGATGTCCTCGAGATTTAAAAAGAAGTCCCG
>JAFMPE010006107.1:645-11149 GCA_024759925.1 Ficus religiosa | reverse complement strand
AAAAAAAAAAAAAAAAAAAAAAAGGAGAAAAGACAAACATACGCTTAAACCAAATCTCTCATTAAAAAATATATAAATATATATATATATATATATATATTTTACTAACAAAAAATTATGTAAAAAACTTAAAATGCCAGATCTTTTTATTGAAATTTATTGTTTTGTTTTGGGATTTTTTAGATTTTTAAATGTATATATAAAATAGCTTTCATGAGGATATATTAGTGCCGTTTTGCCCAAATTTTTTTTTTTTTTCATTCACAAAGGAAGAAGGGATCAAATTAAAATATGATTTTCAAATTCGGCGTATACCTTTATAGTTTCTAAAACCAGAGGGTTAACTTGAGTAATAATTAAAACTAAAAGATATAATTACGTAATAAAACCTATATATTTTTACGTGTACATATATTGATTTGATAACTGCTTGAAATTAATGTTAATAGTTTGAAGAGTACGAGAAGATGGTGTACTTGGATGGAGACATTCAAGTGTTTGACAACATTGATCACCTATTTGACTCGCCAAATGGCTACTTGTATGCTGTGATGGATTGCTTTTGTGAGAAGACATGGAGTCACTCTCCTCAGTTCAAGATTGGCTACTGCCAGCAGTGCCCCGAGAAGGTGCAGTGGCCCGCCGAGATGGGGTCACCGCCGCCGTTGTACTTCAACGCCGGCATGTTCGTCTTCGAGCCTAACCTTGTCACGTACTCTAATCTCTTGGAGGATCTCAAAGTTACCCCTCCCACTTCCTTTGCTGAGCAGGTATAATTAAGCATTTTTTTTTTTTTTTTTGTTCTAGTGCAAAAAATCAAAATTATCAAGATGAAATTTTCAAAATTTTTGTGGATGTTAAAATTATATGCTTTCAATTAATATTATGTGGTGTATATATAATGTGTAGGACTTTCTGAACATGTTCTTCAAGGATGTGTACAAGCCCATTCCAAATGTATACAACTTTGTCTTGGCCATGCTGTGGCGTCACCCTGAGAACGTGGACATTGACAAAGTCAAGGTTGTCCACTATTGTGCTGCGGTACGTGTGTGAAAGCAACAAATAATAAATAATTAATTAATTAATATTACATAGTGTATAATATTACACATCTTAATCATAAATCGAAACAAAAGAAATAATTCCGACGTTCTACAACTATACAGTATTGGTAGATCAGTCTTTTGTTTACCAAACCGTGAATTTAGAAAGTCAAATTCATTGCTTAACAAATGATATATATATATATATAAATGTGTATATATGTGTTACAGGGATCAAAACCATGGAGGTACACAGGAGAGGAAGAGAACATGGAGAGAGAAGACATAAAGAAGTTGGTGAAGAAGTGGTGTGAGATATATGAGGATGAAACCTTGGACTATGAGAATAATAATAGTACTAATGATAAGATTGTGAAAGTTGGGGACGAGGATCAGTGCAGTGCTGGGCATGTGAAGCTTGGACCTTTTGTTGCTGCTTTAGCTGAGACTGGAATTCAGCACCTCAGTGCACCATCTGCTGCTTAATTACTTAATTAATTAGCAACTAATTATTGCTAATTAACCCCTCTCCTCTGCTGAAATAAACTAATCATGATGATTAATATTAATTATATAGTATTGTATTGGGCTTTTGCATGTGTGTGTGAACCAACTTTCAATTAAGTTAAGAATAAAGAAATATATGTAGTACTACCATATATATTGTACCATATATGCTTGTGTGTGGTTTTTGTTGGTTCTTTATGATAAAAAAGAACGACAATAAATAGCTGATTATGTGATCTGTAACAACGTCCTATACATGTCAGGCCGATGAATTATAATATAAGTTTGCTCTTTTTCTTTGGATTGAATTTCCATGTTTTTCATCCTTTAAGTGTTGCATCTATCAACACCTATACCATGTTTCTATCATGATCCTTTTTTTTTTTTGACGGTATTGCCTAGAACTTCAATTTATTAAATTTAAAAAAAAAAAAAAAAAGCCTCATGTTTTGAATATGAGAGCTCATGTTCAAATTCTCTCATCTAACCAGCTTTGAAAAATTAACGTGATTCACACGTTGAAGTACAATTTTTTTTATTTGTGCTCTTTTAAATGGAAAAGTCTGCAGTAAAGTCTTCTTTAAAGTATCTTTTAAATGGAAAAGTCTGCAGTAAAGTCTTCTTTAAAGTAACTATGGATAGAATTCTATCGAATGCCTATAAACTTAAGTACTGCTGACGTGTATGGTTAAAAACTGTCATGAGGATGTGTTGGGTTAAACCAAATCTAAGCCCATTGATTGTTTGTTTGTTTGTTTTTTTTTTTAATTTTCTTTTCCATGTCCCTTTTTTTTTTTTTGTTCTAACAAGCGAGAACTGTCTCTCTCTTTCTATGTGTTTCGAGATTGATGGCCTATCTCTCATGCAATTTGAACCAAAGAGTTGGAGAATCACAAAACAAGAATAAAAAGAAACTCATGAAATGATTTAAACGCTTGTCTTATGTACAAAATACAAATATTTATGGATACACGGTGTTTTAACCACAAACTTTTGATAGAAAAGATGAACTTAGAAAACAAAAAATTAAGTTCTTAACTCTAAAAGTTTGATAGCATATAGAAAAAATGAACTTAGAAATTTCAAATACCCATGCTAATAAAATAAAAATGATTCCAATCCATTACCCAAGAAATTCCGTGAAAGCAATCAAACCCAATTCTTCCAAATACTTCGAATTCATCAGCCATTGTAATCCGTGATAGCAATCCAGCTGATGACGCTCGGCTGCGTCGGCTGGCACTGCGAGTCTGGTTCAACTTTCGGATTGAGCTCGCTGATGATTGGGTCAGCAGCGGGTCCGGCAATGTACACATAACACGGACCTCTTGGTGACGGCGGCGGTCCTTGATAAAGGAGGACGTGGGAACGGCGGGAAGAGGCATGAGTGGCGGAGGGAACGACGGAGAAGAAAAGGGCACATCACCATCGAGAAGAAGATCAAGGAGGCCCTATGGCTATCGTTTTCATGGCCTGAGTTTTTTTTTTTTTTTTTTTTTTCATTCATCTAGAAAAGGGTGGGTTTGCCAGAGCAAAAAAAAAACAAAAACAAAAAGGGTGGGTTTCTCATCTTTTTTTTTCCTCTCTCTCACATACCTTTTATTTTGTTTTTTTTTTTTAATTATAATAAATATTACTTATCTGATACAACCTGTCCTAAATAGACCTGGTGTACTTGGGCATTCAAGAGCGTCCAATTTGAATCGTAAGTTGCACAAATGAGCACTACCGATGGTTGCTGTAAAAAGGGTCCCACGACAGTCGCTACCCTTTTTAGTATAGTAAAGTAGGATTTTTATAGCTTATTGGAGTTAGATCAACAGGTGAAAGAGCAAGAATTTGAGTATAAACTCTCTTCAAAAGGGTTTTTATTTATTTATTTATTTAAATTGTGGAGTCGAAATTATTAAAGTTATCTTTTCTATTCCTTTTTGTCTTCTTCCTAAGCCTTTTTTTTTTTTTAAGCTTCCAAAAAAAAAAAAAAACTTTGAAAGAAGACAATTGCACATCCACTTGGCAATACTGAAGCATATAAACAAGGCCAATCTCTCTCCTCCAATGCACATAACCATCAAAACAAAGAAAAACTTTCAAGAACTTCCCAAAAACCACCTTTTTTTTTATTTTTAAATTTAATTCCAAAGATGAAGAGCTTGGTGACCATAACAACATCTTCACTTGTTCCTCCCTACCACTAACCCAATGTAGGGTTCTCCTACCAACCGGGTGCCAACGAAATTATCGAGCAATCGCGCAAGCATCCAAATCCCGTGTTACGATATCTTCGCCTCTAATCTCCGATCGATCAGACCCGCAGGGTTCGGATGAGCCTTTAATAACAAAACATTATGCAGTGCATAGTACCAAAATCAAGACCACTTCTATTCATCCTGATGTATATTTAGCATAGTAATATTTCGATTTGCTTTGCACTTTGCACACACAAGTCTTTGTGATGCAGAGCGGAAGTGTGAAATTAAAATAAAAGAGAAAATTATCAATTTAAAAAAACATAATCCATAATCAATACATTTCAAATAAAATATTCCTACAAACCCACCCATATTCATGACAACATTAAAACCAAAAAACTTTAAAATTCCAAAATCCCAAAATAATAAGGAAAAAAAAAGAGAGAGAAAAAAATAAACGGTTTTTTAGACTTCTAAAACTCTCAAAATAAATAGTTTGTAACTACTAAACTCTCCCTAATAAATACTATTTTTTGGACTTCTAAATTCCAAAACACGAATGCGAGACCTTTAAGCTTTTCTAAAGATAACAGCTTTTAATTAAACGTGAACTAACTCTCAAATTACAAGAACTCTTAAATTTTCGAAACCCCCTAATAAATTAATAGCTCCAATTAACTCTGTTTCATGCAAAGAACCCTAAATTAGGCTTGGCATTTTGTGGAGTTGAAAATCCTAAAACACCATATTTAGGCTCTTTTTTTTTTTAATGATCAAGTTTGTTTGGAAATATAATGGCTTATGCATGCACGTGGCATATAGACAGAGGTAAGACATTAAGACACAACGTAACTGTCCATACAACGTTCCATATTAAAGCACCAATTTCTCCCGTCCAACATAGCCATCAAAACAAAGAAAGTCCCTTTCTGTCAAGAGAAAAAAGATGAAGAGTTTGGTGAGCATAACAACATCATCCCTCGTGCTGCTTCTTGGTCTAATTGACACAATTTCCTCCCTACCAATAATCGATGCCGACGATGTTATCGAGCAAACATGTAAGCGAACCCAGTATTACGATATTTGCGCCTCTACTCTCCGATCGGAACCCCATAGCTCGGGTGCGGATGTGAAAGGCTTGGCCCTCATAATGGTTGGTGTGGTTGGGACCAAGGCAAAGGAGATTTTGTACAAGAAAGCCCTCAAAATGATTACAAGAAAGCCTTGTATTCTTGTGCTGCCTATTACGATTTTGGAATTATTACTACTGATGTTCCCGTAGCCATTGACGCTCTCAAGGCAGGTATTATAAATTTTCAGTTTACTCTTCAACACTAGATTTTGTACAAATTTCAATTATATCTCCTAAAAGTTTTTTTTCCCCCACTTAAAAGTTTCAGTTACATATGCCCGCTTAATAATAACGTAAGTTTTTAGTTTATATCCTTATTAGTTTGGAGGAAAAAAAAAATGTAAATTTATTAATATTTCCCACATCATAAATTATAGTAGGAATCTATACTTTAAAAACTCAATTAAATTTACTTGGTTTAGTCTAAACGAAAAAAAAGAGGAAAAGGTTTTTTTTTTTTTTTTTTTTTTTTAATCACTGAAGTAGAATCTTGGCTCCGTCCTTGCAGGTGACTTCAAATTTGCGGAAAAAAGCGCGAATGATGCTGCAAATGAGGCTGATTTCTGTGAGAAGAGCTTCAAAGGGACGTCTCCTCTAACTCAGATGAACAAACTTGTCCATGATCTGTCTGCTGTGGCTGCAGCCATTATAAAAATACTATTGTTTTAATATTTTGATGAATATATACATATATATATATATAGAGAGAGAGAGACACACACACACACATATTTAATATATAAATGTAGTCCAAGATACTGGAAGGCTCCTGATCCTACTTGTAATAACTGGTCTGGTACCAAAACAAAGCAGTATCACATCCTTTATTTTTTGTCACAAACGTTGTCAAAATGAAAATTCCCTTAAATTGGATCCACGATCCACTACTTGACAGAACAGCGACATCAACAAGAGCAAGAAAACGACATCATAAGTAAGAGACATCACTGGAAGAGACGACATGGACCTTAGAAAACGACAAAATATACTAACGGACTAATTTAAAAGAAAATCTTACAGTTTTTGAACCTAACATTTAAGATGTTAAATCTCACTTCCCACTCGCTGAGCTTTAATAAAAAATTAAAAAATAAAAAGAAAAAAGAAAAAAAAAGGTCCAGTGATGCTGATGGAATAGGGGAAAAAAAAAAAAAAAACGGTATATCATACTAATTGACGAAAAATGTCTTTTAGAAGACGAAATGTCAACGTCTGAGAAACGACGTCTTTGAGAAAACGATAATGTCCTGGAAAAAGGCATGATCTTTGAAAACGACAACAGCTTAGAATTATCATAGAAAACGACATCAATTCAAAAGTTGGCATCATATTAAACAAACCGGCACTTCTGTGCAAAATGACTACATCCTGAGAAAAAGAAAATCGACACCATTTTTTTTTTTTTTTGAAGGAAAAAAGACACTATTGTAAAGCACATATAACAATAATTTACGACATCATTTAAGAAAACCAGTCGTTTCAAGAGAACAGAAGTACTACTACGAAAACGACAACATTAATTAATAGTACGTAATTTGAAAAACGACAAGATACGGAACGAAACCCAAATCAATTAGTAAAGAACAATGTCCAAAGCGAAAACGACAACATCCTAAAAAAAAAAGTAGTCTAAAACGACAATAAATTTTAAAGGACAATGTCTAGAAAATAACTTCATATGGGAAAACGGCAACATCCTGGTAAAGCGAGAAACGATGGCAACATACTGAAAATCCATTGCTGGTCGATTCGTTTTGATTAAAAAGCAGAGCAAACAGGAAGCCAAAACCAAAGCAGAACAAAATCAAAATCGTACCTAGTCGGTACATATGTTAAAGTGGAATAAAGCTAAACCAAAGCTCAGACTTAATTAAACAAGCGAGAAGAGCCCTTTCTACGTTATTCGTAAACTCTTTAGTTTGATTCTCACTCGCATTTTTCGCCTAAACCAAATCTGGCTGCAGCTGGCAATTGATTTATTCAAGTATATTGCTTGGTTTTAGGCAGGACAAGTGTTTAAAGAGACTCTTGAAGGGCTATCATTAGGATTGCAGAATTTCCAAACTTATATTTGTACTCTACGATGACAACACCATAATACATCTTAAAAACAAGATTTTATATTTATTTAAAGAAAAAAATAAAGGTACCCGCATAAACCAGAAAAGATCTTATATAAAAACAAGTAATTTAATAACGACTAAAATGAGTAGGCCTCATTTATACAAGAACAAATCTGATTATCAATCAAAACATGGCAGCTACAGTACTTCAATCACATAAGTCACTTCGCGTTTAAACCCGGTTGCATATATTCTTATTTATTTACATATAAATATATGCATGACCAAACATTCCTAGAACATTGTTATAATTCAAATTCATAATATTAATTAAGCAAACCAGCCCTAAAAGGCACTCCAGTTTCAGGCAACCAGCTATTCCCATCTATAAACATGCCCACTGTAAACGCCTCTGCTTCCTTCGAATCCTTCAGGACATGGTAACCTTGCCACTTCACTCTCTTTGAAGTATCTGCACCCGAACCTCTGTTCTCGTACTCCGCGTAATACAACACATCCACCGGTTTCCCCGGCCACTCGGTCCACCCTTTCAGGTCCACCACGTCGTCCAGAAAGCTCTGCATGAATATCACCCTCGAGTAGTTCCCCCACGGCCGACCCAGAAACACCCTCATATTCGCCTTCTGGGGTGGTGTCACCTCTGCTGATGCCTCCACCATGCAGTTTTGGAAAGAGAACCCGTTGCAATCTTTCGGACTTGCTCGGTCTTGCGCTGTGACAGCGATGAAGGTGGACCAACGAGCGAAGATACGACAGTCTTGAAAGACGGCACTTGCGTGGCCGAACATGAAGTCGACGGTGCCGTAGATGTCACAGTCTTTGTAGAATTGGCGGTTTTGGTGTGCGTAGAGGGTGTCTTGGTAACCAAGGAATCTGCAATTCTGGAAGGCCGATTGATCGGATCCGTTGTATAGAGCAGCTGCTTGATGGTTCTCTGGTCCTGCTGAATTCTCCATTGTTAATGATTTTGCCACGAACCCTCGCCCTTTGACACCTTCAAAAATTACAAAAACATGATCAAACAAAAATTAGTAACCATACATACACATCTTACTGCATGGAAGCATATATATATAGAGCACGGTGAGAGACTGAAACCGGAAGAGGAAGATTAACAAACAGTTGTATTGTTTGAGACAAAAACAAAATTGGCAGTTATCTAGCTAATATTTTAGTTGTATACGTGGTTGTTTTTGGTCATATTGATCATGAAATTAAGAAATTTATCAACCAATTAACATTAATTAAGAAAAGTCTCAAACAATCAAAAAGACAATATGCCACGTAGCCTCGCTCTTTGACACCTTCAAAAAGCACATCAACATGATTAAACAAAAATCAGTTACTGTACATAGGTACATGTATACGAATATTAAGAAATTGATTAACAATTTAACAAAGCCTAAAACAAATAAATAGATAACACTGTTATTACTGACTGTGCCAGTGTCAATGGTTGGGATTCCAGAACCATTGCTAAGATCAAAAGTGATGATCGTTTTGGAAACATCATCTCCGATTAAGGTGATGTAAGGCATATTAAATTCGATTGTGATGTGTTCCTTGTAAATTCCGGGTTTGATTCTGATGATGAATCGAGTGTTGCTATTTATTGGAGCTGCTGTTACGGCATCGCTCACGGTAGTGAAATCTCCAGACTTGTCTTGAGCCACTACTACATTGAATTTTGTTGTTCCAGTTGAACCCATATTTACCAGAAATTACAAAAGACTATCTTATTACTTTTCGAATATCAGTACTTAAAATACTTGAATATGTGAAACTTAAAGTTTGTCGATGCAGAGAAGAAGCTTTCTAACTATGTTGATGGATAGCCTTTAATAGCCAAAAGAGTTAAGTATCCTAAAATCATTAAACTATAGTACATCCAACACTTACATTCCTATATCACTACATAGATACAGGAATGAGGAAAAAAGATTATTTTATATTACACAATCTAATAGGTAAGTAAGTATTGAAAAGGAAACAAATAAGACTTCTTATTTTTTACTTTCCTTTTAGCAATACCCTTACATTTTCTATTCCATGCCTTTAATTTTGTAAACTTGCGCTAAATATGGAGATGACTAATTATATTTTATGCTTTATTTATTTTTTCCCTATACTAAAATTACATTAATACCCATGAATTAGTACACCTTCATTAATTCATACAACCCATAAAATACACCTTCATTCGTAAAATTAAGATTGGTGAGGTTGCCTATTGGTGTATATTATTTGTGTTTTCCACCTCTTCAATATTTGGCTGCTGGTTGATCTTTTGGCCTTTTTTTGTCTTGGTTGCGTCGTCGTTTATGTTTTTATGTTGTAACTTGATTGTTGTTTTTGTGTTGTTACATCTTTGCCCTTGTTTAGTTGCAGCATATTTGGTTTATTGGTAAGTTTCCCCAAATTATTACGTTCATAACGTTTTGATCCGTTTTTTTTTTTTTTTTTTTGTTTTTTTTTTGAACCCTGAAATGATCCTAAAATCTGAAAAACAAAAATCTCCTTTTTTAAGCTGTATGTGTCCAAAAAATCCCCATTTTGAAGGCGGAAAATCAACTTTTTGATCCAAAAATTTCAAATTTAGTTCAAACCCTCATGTGAATTTTATAAATTTAAACTTTTAACTAAATGAAAAGTTAATAAAACGGGACATACTAACACAACAATTCAAAATTTTTGAGATAAATTATCAAATTAAAAAATTTAGGGATAAGTTGACAAACGATGACAAGTACTTTGAAAAGCTACAGTGCTACATACCCAAGTAATTAATAGTGTTTAAATATTATGTCGTTTTGTCAAAGAGTCTCTGAAACTAGTCATGTAGTGTTAGGTCTTATGGAAACGTTAATAGGCACTATTTAACACCCTTTAGCAAACGTCGTCGTTGATTATAGAATGCACGTTGTAAAACAACTTACAACAACTTGTTTTGATCGTTGTTTATTAGCTTCTTACAAACATTACATAAACGTCATTAGTAATCGATAAACAACCATGAGATTTTACAAAACAACGAAGCACCTAATAAGAAAATCAGTTTATTAACTAATTAATGTTCAATCATCTCAAATAGCTGAAGAAAGTTAAAATGGGTATAGTGAAATCTGCAAACTTGTGCCACTACTACATTAAACTTTGTTATTCGGCCAGTTGAACCCATGTTGTTGACTAGAAAAAATGATCTTAATCTTTCTTGGAATATATCTATTTATCTACTTTAGACTCAAACGTGTGAAACTTGAATTAATTAATGTACCTATTTATAGGGAAGAAGCTTTCTAATTATATTACTGGATAACTTCTAATAATCAAAAGTATCAAGTGGTTGCATGCATAGCCTAACGATAATATCACACCTGACTCCACCTAAAGGTGTAGAGTTTAAATTTCCTCCACCCCAAGTTCAAGTATCCTTAAATTATTAAACTCAAATATATCCAATAACCATTGCATTCCTAGATCACTTAAATAAGGGAAATAAGGAAATAGGATTGTACCACATTATACAATCTAATAGGTAAATAA
>JAFMPE010005997.1:0-16435 GCA_024759925.1 Ficus religiosa | reverse complement strand
CTTCCTTTTTCTTCTTTCCCACACTCGGCAACCTTAGCCAAAGTGGGTTCAAAATTTTTCCAAACTTTTTCTTTCTTTCTTTCTTGGCTCTAGCTCAAAACCGAATTCCCCCTAGCAAAACCCCTTTGAAAGTTTTTGGTTTTCTTTTCTCTCTTGCTCTCCCAAGGTTTCGGATTTTCTTGAAGGGAATTGACAAGAGTTTGGTTAGGATTTTGAATAAAATGATTTAAATCTCACACCTATTTATAGAGGTGGAGAAACCTTGCTTAATTGCACAAAAGCCCTCAAAAAATTTAAAAATCACACAAGGGGGTGATGAGGTGGCCGGCCATATGCTTGGTGAGCAAGCAAAATATTTCTTTCCAAGCATTGAAAAATAATTTGTGATGTAATAAATAAAAAGTAAGGTGATTTCATTCACCTTAGGACATGTTTGGCTCTTTTCTTTAATAACCAGTCCATTTTTAAGCTACACAGATATTTCCAATACTGTGTTCTCCTATACACAGTATTTTTATATTATACTGTAGTCCAAAATTTATCTGTGTAAAAATGGATAGTATAAAATTTTTTTTATTTTTCCGAGCCCTTTTCATCTTTAATCTCTACTAGGTGTGCTTGATTTTCTAAGGTGGTTTTTAAAGCCTATACATGCTAACTCAACCGTAAAGACGATTTCCGCAGTATCTTTTCCATACTGCATTTCATAATACTGTAAAGTCAATCCTTTGACCACTCTTGGTCAAACTTTGACTTCTTGGTCAAAGTTGACTTTTCGGTCAAACTTTGACTAACCTTGACTTATGCACTTTTTCATCCTTTTTAACTCAAAAGGTCCGTTGCTAATCTAAGCAATCCATTTTGAGTTTTATTGGACCATATAAATTCATAAAATGTAAGAAAACTCTTAACCGAGCTTCTTTAAAAATACCTCCATGGTATACATTTAATTCGTTTAAAAGGAAATAGTAATATCGGAAAAATCTAGGTATTACACTCACACGAAATTTTGAAAAGTTTTGGAAAAATTTTTTTTTTTTAATTGCACAACATACCATGACTATTTTTGGGAAAAAAAGGTCATGGTAAGTCATCATTCACGACCGTTTTCCAGAAAAACAGTCGGGATATTTTCTAAAAAAATTCTCGAATATTATTGAATTTAACTAAAATCCCACAGGCGACTAATCCTGTGTGTCATGCATACAGTAGCCCATTATTAATTCTTGTTCTCAGTTTCATTCACACAAAATCATATATAAATGTCCATATATAAGTAATATAATGAGCATAATTAACGTAATTAATACAAATTATAAATTATATACAACATCAAAAAATCATGGTCAAGGTTTTTTTTTTTTTTTTTGGTTCCTCAACATGTGTCCACTCGATATATAAACGAAGTAAGTGTGAAACATCATCATCGAAATCATCAATCTCCTCCATTGGTGGCAATCCTTTAGTGAAAGATGGAATGTTGGTGCAATCTTCAACATCTTCTTGGCCATCGCGGATTATTCTTGGCTTCATCGGCACAACTAAGGATAACTCTAAATTGTCGAGATCTGTTGTATAAAATACTTGGACTGCTTGCGACGCCATAATGAAAAGATCATTTTTGTATCCTAATCGCCTAAAGTCTACCACTGTCACGCCATCACTATCAATCTTAACATAATTATTGTCAGCTCACTTATATTTGAATAGTGCTGTCTGTAAGCCACAATAATCAAGTTCTCAAATATCTTCAATTAACCCAAAGTAGTTTATGGAAGTGTACACCGGATTCTTGTCCTTTGCTGAGGAAATATGCATAGACTCAGCACGAAGGGTCACACCACTATTTTGGATGGGATGCTTCTCATCTCTTTCACGAGTGTAAATGGAGTAGCCATTAACAAAGTACGATGTATATCTTGTAAAAATTGATGACGGTCCTCTTGCTAGCTTCATTAAGTCTTACGAAACGTCAACCTTCATATGCACATGTATTCTTATCTACTCCTAAAATGTCCAGTTATGCTCATCTTGAAACCACTTCTCACTTCTTCTTTTTCTTGGATTCGCAGCTTTTAATTCCTTCATGTGAACCTCAAAGAAGGGCTCCACTTCCTTAGCATTGTGCAAAACATAAAGACAAGCTTTTTTTCCATTCATCCTGATTTACCGGTGAAGGAACGACCACGGATAGTCCTTTCAACGTAAATAGCCTACTCTTTGGCAACCCCATTGGTTCCGTGTTGAACAATTACTCTGAGCAAAATTCAATTGATTCCTCCGCTATGTAATTTTCCACTATACATCCCTTCGGCCGATTTTGGTTCTTCACATAACCCTTCAAAACCTTCATATACCTTTCAAAATGATACATCCATCTCAAATGCACGGGTCCACATAGCTTAACTTCCCGAACTAATTGCACTGTTAGATGGATTATTATATCAAAAAAGGATGGTAGGAAATACTTCTCAAGTATGCACAATGTCATCACCAATTCTGTTTGTAGCGAATCTAGCATAAGTGGATCAATTAGCTTGGAGCATATTGATTTGAAAAATGAGCATAACGTGGTAATTGAATATCTCACATCTTTCGTTAAAACTCCCCACAATGCAAGAGGTAATAATTATTGCATCAAGATATGGCAATCATGTGTTTTCATTCCAACGAGCCTCAAATCCTTCATCGACACCAACATTTTAAAGTTGGCAGAATACTCACTTGGCATTTTCATGGAAGCAAGCCATTCACAAAGCTTTCTCTTTTCTTGTCTCGATAATGTGTGCTTTACTGGAGGTAAGTAAGTGCCATTCGATCTTTTCTTGAGGAGCAAATTAGGTCTAATCTTCATCTCTTTGAGATCCAACCAGGCCTTTACACCATCTTTAGTTTTATTCGGAATGTCAAACAACATGTCCACTATCGATTTACAGATGTTTTTAACATCTAAGCAATGACGAACGTAAAGTAACTTCCAATATGGAAGTTCATAAAAGATTCACTTCTTTTTCCAAGGTCCATCGACCATTGGATCCTTCTGTTTTCTCTTTCCCAAAACTACTTTCACATCTTTAACAATCTCAAATACATCTTCGCCAGTCAAAATTCGAGGAGCGGTTCTTTCTTTGGTATTACCATCAAAAGCCTTCTTTTATTTGCGGTATCGATGATTTTTTTGGCAAGAATCTCTTGTGACCAAGGTAAACTATTTTCTTACTGTTTTTCAACTGAATGGATGATGTTTCCTTCATACAAATGGGACAACCTAAAAAACTCTTCACCGAATACCCGGATAGGTTGCCAAGTGCGGGAAAGCCATTAATTAACCAAATCAACATTGCACGAAAATTGAACATATCTTTACGATAAGAATCTCTAACTTCTAAACCATTTTCCCACAAGCTTTTTAGGTTATCAACTAATGGTGTCAAGTACACGTCAATGTCATTCCCTGATTGTTGAGGACCTGAGATCAATAAAATCAGCATCAAGAACTTCCGCTTCATGCACAATTCTAGAGGTAGATTGTAGCTGACAAGTATGAATGGTTAAGTACTATGCCTATTACTCATATTACTATGTGGGTTCATTTCATCAGTCAACAAACTGAGATGTAAATTCCTTAGTTCGACACTAAAATATGGATGATTGTCATCAAAGGTTTTCCATTGTGGTGCGTCGGTTGGATGCCTAAGCTTGTCATCGTCAACATATTTATCATTATGCCTAGTCAAATTCTTAGCAAACTCGACATTATGGAATAAACGATGTAATCGTGGAGCCGGTGGAATGTACCATAACACCTTCACTGGCACTCATTTGCTACCATTTGATGGCATCTTGCCCTTCTTCCATATTGACTCGTTACAAACCTGGCATTCATCTAAATCTTCATATTCTTTCCGATAAAGGATGCAATCATTTGAACAAGCATGTGTCTTTTCATATTCCATTCTCAAATTGCTCAACATCTTCTTCGCTTCGTACATATTATGAGGTACTTTATTATCATCTGATAGAACATCTTTTAGAAATTCCAAAAGAATCGTGAAACTAGAATTCGTCTACCCTCATGATGCTTTTATGTTCTATAATTTAACCAATGCCCCTAATTTTGTATATTTTGTACGCCCGACATACAAAGGCATCTCGGCATCATTAATCATTGCCTCAAATAACTCCGAATAGTGCACAAGGTGTTCTTCCAAATAATTTATTATATCGAACATATTATCACCAACGTCTTCCTTAATAATAAGCTCTTTACCTTTACTCGTCGATGTATATTTAATATTGAAAAAATCTTCATCATGTAAATATCATGTTTGGTAAGAACAAATAATCCTATATGCACGCAAATGCTCTCTAACATCATCAATGGAATGAGATCTATGATTTCCATAAATTTCACACGGACACGAAATCTAATCACCTTGTATGTGAGCTTTGGCAAATGACAAAATTTCTTCAACACCATGTTCATATGTTTTAGACAATCTATCAAACCACATCCATTTCCTATCCATGATATGCAACTCCTAAATCAAAATATCAAAGTTTTAGAAGTCAAAGTACTAAATTTTAAATTGCATATCAAATTAATTTAACACCCATTGCACAATTCACTCAAAAATTGTAAAAACAAAACTAATTAAAATCATAATTAAATTTAAATACCATGGGGAAAAAAATTTCGTGATCACTTAAATTAACACCCATTGCACAATTAACTCAAAGTGATCTCAAATTATACAAAACCTAAAATCATAAATCTAAATATAGAGAAAAACAACAAAAAGAAGTTAGTGATCACTAAAAAGAGAGATTGATGGATAGTAGATGGTGGTGGTGATGTTTAACTGTGGTATAGCGACTATTTTCAGAGCGTTCTAATCTGATTTTGGTAACAGCAGCTGTAGTATTGATGTGGAAAAACGAGGGCATGATTCGGTTTTGTCTGAATTTGTCACGGATTTTCCACGACCGTTTTCAAAAACGGTCGTGGAATCATCTAGATTCCATGACTGTTTCTGAAGATGGTCATAGAAGCCAAAGCTTCCACAACCATTTTTGGAAACCATGTTTTGCACCATGTTTTTGGCGTACTTTTGATTTTGGAATCCGCATTTTGTAGTAGTAACCTTATCCTTTTTGGTTTTGGCGGGACATATCCACATGTTCTTGCCTCTTGTCTCATTTATTGTCCATGTCGATGATTGAGATGGACAATAATTGAGATCACATGCGAAAATCGTTAGGTATTTTAGTCATTTCATTGCAGTATTTACAGTTTCGATTAGTGACTTGAAGATTATCTTTAATTTTTAGGAAAAACTAGACTGATATCTTGTGACTTTTGCTTAAATTATAGGGACATCAACTTGATCGAAACATATTATGCTAACACCCCTTGATTTTTTTAACAAAATACAAAGAGACAACCATAATGGAAAAGTGTAGCTTGACCTTTAAATATTTTCAAAATGTCAAAACACTCCCATCTCCTGCGAAAAGTGTTTTGTTGCGGAAAAAGGATTGCAAAATGACATTTCTACCCATATTTATCCCAAAAAATGATTTCCGTTCGAGCATCAACTTAAAAAAATGAGATTAACCCGGCATTGTATGTTTAAAAGCATAATCCTATATATTACTTGTAAAATGACCAATAACTCACTCAAAATGAAAGCACCATTTGGTCGAAATTTTTTCTCTCTCGATATTTTAGTCATTTCGCATCAAAAGATAAAAGAGTTAGAATGAACGAGTGTTGATGTAATATGTTTTGATCAAAAGGCTGTTTCTCTGTAATTTAAACAAAACACAAGTGGTGTTATTGTAGTTCTCTCTTATTTCTAGACGCCGCATACTTTTCATATTGATGCAGCCAGCATACGATTATCCAACTTTCCATCCGACTTTCCGTTCTACTAGTTTTCTTGTCATAGCTACATCTACCTAGATATCCAAATTATAGCAGTACAACAAAGCCTAGAATATATGACAGAAATTTGATGATGATTTTCTTAAAACTGTCGAGAAGTGTTTAAAAAAAAAAAAAAAAAGGCACCAATTTTTTTTTTTTTTTTGCTGGGGAAAACTATCATTGAATATATGATAATTTCATGACTGTTTTTGAAAAAATCAAAAAGCAGTTGTATCTTCACTTTCAATGACGGTTTTTGAAAAACCGAGGTTCAATGTTCTAAAATTTTAGCAAAGAGGTCTTTTCCCCGGTCATTTTTCTATTTAAAATTTTTGAAATTTTCTCAAAATTTTTTTCTAATTTCAAAGGCCATGTTAAACAAAATTTGATCCGAAATTAGATCTCATTTGATACAAAATAAATAAATAAATAAATAAATTTTAAAAAAATGCAGAATAATAACAAGGGTTTTAGGAGGCCCAGTATGAAAAAACTCAGAGGACTTGTTTTTATGTTGTGAAGTCAACATGGTAGTCTTCTTCCTAAGCTTTTATCATGTATCATTTGCATGCCTTCCAGGAAGTAAAGCTCATACTACAACAAAAAGTGCTTTTCATGACAAAAAATTTATGACATTTTTGATAAAATGTCATTAAAAGATCCATTCAATTACATTGAAAAGGAAAATGTCGTTAAAAGATCCATCAACGACATTAAATTATAAAATGTCGTTAAATCCATAACGTAACAACATTGTTTAAAAAAATGTCATAGAATGTTATTTTATTGATAAAAATAATAACAATTAAAATTGTAATATTTTGACATATCACATCTTCAGTCTAATATTTTTGACACAATTACGTGTAAAACACCAAAAAGATTATAGAGTTTCTCATAGGTCTTAATTAGTCAAGAACAAAAATATAAATAGAAAATAATAACAAATGCATATATGTTAAAAAAAAATCTAAAAATAAAATGTTCTCAACATTCTCTACGAAATTTTTTTTCAAATGATTATTGAACAACAATACCCTCAATATCCTCTCTCACATAAGTTGTGTATGACCACTTCCTTGATCCTTAAATTTTTGTAGGCAACAAAATAAGAAGGCAATTTTTTTTTTCTCTCCTTTTCTTTGGCCATTTGCCTTATGGTACTCAGTTGGAGATAATAAAAGAATGTGCGTGATTGTGAGGAAGAGAAAGGGAAGGTTGATAAATAAGAGATTGTTTTGGTGGGGATGGAGGTAAGTGTTTTTAGCGGTTAATGTTTTTACTTTATTTGTTTTTATATTTATTTTCCTAAGAAGAGGTTCACGTGGTAAATCGGTTGAGAAGTTTTTGGCCAATAAAAGTAAATGGAATAATAATTTTAAAAAAAACCTATAAACTATATTAATATATATATGTGTGTGTGTGTGCAACGTGGGAGATCAACTGCAACTTGCATGTAGCGTGTTGATTTACCAAAGGTTTTGGTGCGCTTATTTTGGCGGGTACCTAGAAATGCTACTTTTGGCGGTTATATAGGATTTTTTTTTTTTTTTTAAAACTTAACTAAAGAAGGTTAAACACGCTATTTAGAGCAAACATGGTTGATATAATAGAATCTGCAAAGATTTTTTTCTTTTTTCTTTTTTTTTAAATAATTTAACTACAAGAAATTTTTAAAAAACATGGTTGATAGAAGTGAATAGATGATAAGATAGAGGTTTCCATTCTTTTTTTATTTTTATTTTTAATTCTTTTTTTTTTTTGAAAAAATTTTTAATTCATTTTTATTCTTTTCTAAATACATTATATGAATTAGGATTATATCTTTTAAGACTTACTTAGGATTATTTTAATTACTAAAAATTACATTTAATTTAGGATTTTGAATTATAATTATTTTAAGATTTATTTCATATAAAGAAGACATTTACCTTTGTTATCTAGTCTATTTTGGTCTTCCGTCATATTTTGGAAATAAAAATCTAAAAAAAAATAAATAAATGACACAGTAGAGTGGAGGTAAAAAATATTGGGGGAGGAATTTTTGTCATTATTTAAGAACAAAATCCAAATAACAGTTGGATGCTACCAACCAAACACAAATTCGGATGACCATTCAAATGGAATGGTCTAAATGTTGAGAAATAGTTGTGCGCAACGGGTGAGTAAATGTTTATTTACTATCATCTTTCTCATTTCAACATAAAATGGGAAAAATGATAGTAAATGGGAAAGATGATAGTAAGGACATTGTTATCAATGTAGAAGTTATCCAATTTAGTAGTTCGTATGCATATCATATATTCACCTTCTCTTTTGATATTTACTTTTTCTGATGAATTTTTTGTGTTTACTTAACTATTATTTAATATCTATAGAAATCATGTAATTTCATTTAATAATTAAAAGTTAAAAAGTTTGGAATAAATCATGTAATTAAAAGTTTGAAATAAAAGTTAAATATATATATCAATCTAACTAAAAATTTAGAATCTATATCATCGTAATATTTAAAAGAAAAAAAAACAAAAAATAGACAATATCAGAATAATTTTTGTTTATTAGAGTTAATGAGAAATAAAATTATAGACTTGAAATTACTACAATATATTCGTCAATTGTCAATGTATGATGATGTATACTTCAATCTTGTCATTATTTCTGCATCTCATCTCAAAGGAGTAAGACGAATATCTTATACATTCCAATTAAACTAACACCTAATTATTTCTTTAAGACAAATTATTCAATAGATCATGTGTCTCATGTCATCATGCCACTATGACAGACCCATTCTATACTGAATGTTTGACATCTTGAGGGTTAGTCCCTAAGAAAAATCTTCAGATCAAATTTTCTTCGACTACTGTTTCTTATATTACATGCATAGTCATAATAGATTGCAATAAATGTTTAAACTAAATTTTTTTTTTTGTTGAACTCTTTTAACCTAAATTCTTATCAATTACTTTTAATTTTTTAACCAAATAATTCTTAATTTTTTAAAAATTAATATATTCTCCCAAAAAAAAAAAAAAGCTTCTAACGAATTTTAGAAATTAACTTGAACAAAATAACTTAATATTTTATAAACAATCTGTAACAGTTTTGTTTAGCTGCTTTAACTAGTGAATATTCATGTTCTTCTTGAGGTTATTGACATCGTGAAGTAAATAAAGTTTCGTATAGATTAGTTATTTATCAATGTTGAATTGATTACACTTTTAAAAAAATAAAAAATAATAAAAGTATCTTTAGACCACTTTAAATTTAGATTTCAACTTTAAATTAAAAAAAAAATTTTGAAATTCGGAAAGGAAACTAAGATCACGTACTTTTCTATTTCAAACTTGTCAATTATTTTAATTAAAGTAAAGATTAAAAAAAAAAAATCGGACTTTTTTTATTGTTTAAAGAAATTTTTTTAATTCGTACTCTTTTATTCATTTATTTTATAATACAATCTGACTTAAGCTTTTTTATTTTAATTAAACTAACCTTTAAAAAGTGAAAAAAAAAAATGTACATAGTGTAGTGTCAGTGTAATTTGCTCTAATTTTGTTCATATGTATCATGTATATGTTTCGATCTATACCAATTATCTCTATATTAAAAAAAAAAAAACCGTGAATTTAACTATGTTCAAGAATATATTAAAAATATAAAAACCAATATTTGGGATATTTTTATTGATATTTCTGCTCAAATTTTCATGATACTTTATCTTTTTTTTTTTTTTTTTTTGAAGGTCATGATACTTTGTCATTTAATATTACGTGTTCTATGAAAATCAATATTTAGATGAAAAAAAAAAAATCAAATTTATGGAAAATTCCGTGGCAATAATCAATATTTTTGTGTTACTATATATGGGGCAATAATCCTTAGGTGGCTCTTTGAGGAGCAATCCTACAAATTTCTATAAATTTGCAAAAACTATATGATACTCTACTAACACAATAAAAGAACAATTACAATCTTAGTACTTGTTTGGAATAAAGGTTTGGATCTAAATTTTTTATTTCAGTTTTTATCTTTTCCTGAAAAGTCAATAAAAATTATAACTAATTTTTGAAAAGTCAACCAATTCCAATCTCAAAATTCCATTTCAAACCTTTGTTCCAAGCACAAGCTTAAATTATAAATTTCAAAGCTAAACTAAGGATATATCGTTTGGAACACCATCTTCAATAACTATTACTTAACTACAACATAATATGGGTTTGGTTAAATGTCAAAAATTCAAGTGTACTTAAATGTTTTCCCCCCATTTTTTCTCAACTATCTGATAACAGTTGTGTCAATTCCTTTGAGTTGGCAATTCAAATGGCTGTTTGGTAAGGTAACATTTGAAATGTATTTCAAGTGTTACCAAATGGTCCATTTGACCATTGAAGTAGAAAAATGAAATGTTGGTCACCTCTTAAATTTGACTTCATTTCAGTTTAGGTTCAACAGTAATATTTGGACTCTCTTTAAAGGAGGAAAAAATTCTCTCTCTTTAATGTAAATTTCAAAATGTTATCTTTTTCATTTTAATTCCGATTAAGAGGATTCTTTTTTCTATGCAGTCAGAGCAAAGTGATGAACAAAAAATCAATTACAAATTCTGTTAAAATTTGTTATGAACATTAAAGTTTTATAAGATTTGTTAGAATTATTTTTAATGTCGATCAAAATTTTTACTTTTTAAAAATTTATATCACTCATTTTTATACCTTTACAATATTCAAATGTCATCTCTAACAAAAATTATCAAAACATTTTTCTTAAAATTATCCAAACACATATTTAATTTGAATACATAATTTAAATTATACATTCAAATGTAAATATTCAGTTCTAATGAATATATAATAAATGGGGACTTATATTTTTCTTCATTTTTTTCTAAATATTTTTCTTCATTTAACTCAAATTGAACTCTAATTTTGACGGAATACTCAAATAAGATATCTAAAAGGGATGCTAAATAAGAAATTATAAACAAAATTTTGTGATGAAACGTAACTTGAAAACAGTTCCGGGTATTTTTTAATTTTAAATTAGAATAAGTAAAGATAAAAAGGGATCTTACTTGTGCATTTATTTAAAATTAATAACAAGAAGAAAAAAAATGGTGATCACATATTTATTTATTTATTTACTGTTTAAATTTGATGATCACATATGTATATAAATAGATATATATATACACACACATATCTATGTATAGGATAACTACTTCGGGGGTAAAAATCTCCTAAACAAAAGGCGGATAGATAACAACATAAAATAGAAAAGCTCGCAAGCAGCTTAAAAAGGTGCAAAATAAAATTTTGGAGTTGGTGCTAGAATTTGGCGCTTTGTTTTTAAATTTAAACTTTGCATTATCAGTTAAATAGTAATGTTGTATTCACGTGTAAACTACTCCGTTCCACCAACACAAAAACAACTTTCTTCTTTCTACTCCCCATCTCTCTTTTCTCTGTGTTTCACACAAGAATCTCAGCACAACTTGTTGCTA
The DNA here is from genome assembly GCA_024759925.1 of Ficus religiosa. Lineage (NCBI taxonomy): Eukaryota > Viridiplantae > Streptophyta > Magnoliopsida > Rosales > Moraceae > Ficus > Ficus religiosa. The sequence goes on along the minus strand of JAFMPE010005997.1, from coordinate 5,000 downwards.
AGAGGTAATTTGATTTTTCTACTTATTTGTTTGCTTTGAATTCATTGTAATTGGTTTTGCAATTACTTGATGCAATCATCGGCCAGATCGAAATATGAACACTCGTATTTACCATCCGATGGCTTGAATTAGAGCCTATGCTACGGTTTCCTCCCACATACACATCAAATTCTTGTAGTGCAATGTAGTGCGATTTCACCTTTCCCCATGGAGGTCATTTTACTGGGCACTTTTTTCTTTTTTCTTTTTTCTTTTTCCTCATCAATCCTTTTGTTGGGCTGTTGAACGGAAGCTTAATTACTTTCTATGGGCTCTTGATTTCCATAGGCAAAGTAAGGTATAGAAGATAAAATAAAAGCAAAACCAATGGCTTAACTATGTCGGCTTGGAAGGCAAGAGAGGGAATGGTTGGAAGAACGTTTAGGATAAAAAGGAGATCATGATCTTGATGATTCCGGTGATGCTTTGTCCTCTTCATTCTGTCCAAGATGCTCTGTTTTAGATCAAATTGGAGAAGAGGATAAAAAACGATGCAACTCTTTTTTTTTTTTTTTTCCTTGAGGGGGTGGTTTTCTTTGTTTTTTCTTCTTTTCTAAATCTGTATTATGGGAGAAGGCCCAAGGGAAAGCCAAAAGTAAAGATAATAATGTTCTTGTATAATTACATGTAAATGATATTAGAACTATGACAATTGTTTTATTCTTTTAAATTTTCTTTGACGTAATTCTTCTTGTGAGTTTGATATTAAAATATTATATTTAATTAATCAAAATAATTTTATATTTATTTATATTTTATCCAAATTTATTGTGGAAATTAGAATTTATGAAAAAAAATGACAATTTTACGTTCTACCAAAAAAAAAAAATAAATTCAAATTCACGACATTAAAAAAAGGTGGTGACAAAATTTGCTCATGACATTTTCTGGCTGTTGTGGAAAATGTGTCTACTAAAATAAAAAATATTTGATGACGGTATTTTAGTGTCATAGAAAAAGAATTAACAACATCCTTCACGACATTTTAAAAAATGTCATTAAAATTTTCAGACTTTCCACAGCACCCCCATTCAAGGACCTTTGTAAAAATGTCGTTGAATCCCATCGACGACATTTTATAAATGTCATTGAAGACCTTTTTTTTTTGTAGTTTGTCGTTTTTCTTTCCTTTATTTCTTTCACTTTTTTTTTATATTTTTCTTAATTTTCTGGGTTTGGTGAGACCTAATCCCATGTGTTTTTGCCTCTTGTCTCTCTGTTCACTCCTGCGAAAAAGCTATATAGATTCCTTTTCTCCATTAATAGCTTGTTTCTACTAATAATAAAATAATTGGTTATTTCCCAACCTCCAATGTATTAGCACCAATTATAGTTGAAAAATTTTAGAAACACCAAATCTAATCCCAACTTTTAAGTACTAACTTATGTGACATATGAATTATCCTATTTTTATTGGTAAGTATTTAAAGTATTGTCACATCAATTAATTACATTTATCGATAAAAATATTACACATGAGTTGTTGATCAAAAAGTTAAGATTGGAGTTGATGTCCTTAGTATTACTCGTTATAATTTAGTATTTTATTACAAATCAATATTCACACTTAATGAGCATTTTTTTTAATTGAAATCCATGACTTTTATTCTTTTACAAGATTCCAGACCTTATATATCATCTTTAAGAACTTGTTTTCTATGATGACCGAAAAATTTTAGACTTAACCACCTTGGTTAAAAAGGGATTAAGTCGAAAATTTTCCTCGTCAAATCATGTTTGATGGAAATATGAATTTTGTGATACTGAATTCAAATTTTCATAATTCCAATATTTTATGTCAGTATTAGCATAGACAATGCAATTTGGTCCTATAATTATTCTATCGAATTGACTTTCAGTCAGGAAACTTTAATTACACAAATAAGCATAAATGTTTCCATATTCATTAAATTGGACACTAAATTTATGGGAATGTCCAATATAGTTTAGAAGTCACATAGTATAAATTTCAACTGTGTGGAGTGTTACTACAACAAAAAAAGCCCTTTCACAACATTTAAAAAATGTCATAAAACAGATTCCACGACATTTTTTAAAAGGTCGAGGAATGGGGGTGCCATGGAAAGTATTACATTTTTTACGACATTTTTTTTGATGTCGTGATCTATGTCGTGAATTCTCTATCCTCGACATTAAAATGGTGTCATCTATTACCTTCCGTTTGGTATGTCTTTACATATGACAACAACTAAAAAATGTTGTGATTGGTATGTATCACATCAGTTCAAAAATGTCATAATAAATGAGTATCATAGCAGTTTTTAAATGTCGTGATTCATACATATTGCAACAATTGAAAAATGTCGTGATTAGAAACAATTTACGACATTGAAAGAATGTTGTTTTTGGAAAACCATGACATTCATAAGACGACATCGAAATCATTTCCATGACATTGGATAAGTGTCATGTATTGACGAATTATTGTTTTTTTTTTTTTTTATTGTTGATTATTTATAAATTATAAATACAAATTTTGGAATACACAAATTATTGAAAAAAAAAATTTTACTAAAATAAAATTATTGATTATTGATTATTGATTATTTACAATTGTAAATACAAAATTTGGTTCATATAGTTAAAAAGAATACATTATTACACAACACGAAAAATAAAACTTTCGGTGTTAATAAATTTCCAAGAGCCAATGTCAATGCATTTGAATTGGAGGTATTGTTCAAGGAATTCCTTGGTTATCTTTTGCTTGTTCTCATCTTCGAAGAATTGCTTTAGTCTTGCCCTTCTTTTTCACCGTTTCGGGCAAGCTTCTTTTTCAACTTGGTTCCTCCTTTGGCTGCAATACAATAAAAATCAAATTATTATCTCTCTCCACATCACATGTGTGCAAGTTCATATGCATGGAACATGTAATGATACTAGGACCAATACTTCAAGATATGACTTTCTCATAAACATACCTCAACATAGCGCCGAAGGTTGTTCGATGTATGGAAATCCCCCGTGTTAAAATATGAATGAGCGAATTCTTCAATACTCTCAAGCCTGCTAATCATCGTCCAATGAATATTATCGTTCTCATTCAGAGAAGTTGTCATGGGAAGGAAAAGAAAGAAAAAGTTAGTTGGATCCAATTAGAAATGGAAAGGTTTATAGTTGGGCACTCTGTCTAATGAACATAAGGAGTGAGACAAACACCCTGAATCAAATATGTCAAATAAACATATTACACAAACATCAGAGGAAAGAAACATAATTTAATACAAAGTTCACGTATATGCACCAAAAACGAGTATCATTGCAGTTAGAAATGGTAATATAAAGTTTATGTATAAAGCATTTCACTCTAGTGCATTAAGCTTCTAAAAATATGAAGCTACAACAAAGAATGTCTATTTAGAACCATAAAGTCAACAATACAAGCCTATGCTGAAATCAATGTCAACATTATATAAAACCTTTTTGATTAAAGCAATAGTGAAGGTTCTGTTTATTAGAGGGCGTGAAAGAAGGCGTTCGATTTTGATCCAGCGAACGATTGTGGATGAGGCTCTGTTTTGGAATTGCAAAAACCATTACCACAAAATTGAAACTCGAAAGCAAATAAATTTGATAAGAGAAATAAATTACCTACGAGCATGCTGGGGGAAGATTCTTGTGCGAAGCAGAGATAAAAGAAACAAGGAATAGGAACGAGAGAGAAAGATGGTTTAAGTGAGTGAGCATAAATTTTTTTTTTGGTTGGTTTTTCTAAAGTCTGCTTTGAAAAAAAAAAAAAAAAAAAAAAAGAAAAGGAAAGCTTGACAAGGAAGATGAAGAGTGAAGGTAGACGATGGAGGAATGGGAGAGAAAGTACGTTTGCTCGAGAAGTTGAAGGGAGGAGAGAAGTTATGTGTTAGTGGGAGTGAGTTGTAAACGTTGTAAAATTTAAAATGAAAACAAAGTGTCAAAAATTTTATTTTTCACAATCCATTTAAGAGCCAAATCCAAAATTTTCGTTTACCTCCATTTAAGCGCCAACATGTTTTTTTTTTTTTTTTTTTTAAGAACAGCAGCACAACACATTTAAATTTTAAAAAAATAGGTATTTAATTATCTAAAAACAATTATTTTTGTGGTAAGTTGTGTAGGTAGTTACGCAACCTTTTCTTTAGGAGATTTTTTTTCGAAGTTCAGTTTTTTTTTTTTTTTTTAAACTTGTTTTTTCTAAAGGAGTAATCCACGTATAAATATAATTGATAACAAAATATAAATTTAAATATAAATTTAATAGTAAATATAAATGTGTTGCACTCTTCCGTGCTTATTTTATGTACATTTTTCATTTTTTAAAAAATTAAAGAGATCGAATTTAAAAAAGAAATAATCTTTACAAAATAAGTCGGAGTTTTTTTTTTTAATATTTACTTGGATTAAAATAGTTTGATATGTTTGAAGCCATATGATTATATGAATATGTTTTGCATTGTGAAGATTACACATTCAAGATTCAAATTTATAATTAGGATTTATCATTTCTTTATCTATTTTTTAAGATTTATCTTCATGTTTTGATTTTTAAATTCCTTAGATTTACCTTTATTATTTAATTTGTTACTATTAGGATAAGGACTTTACTGTTACCTATATATTGGCTTTGCTTTTAAAATATTATTCAGCTTATGGTTATATTATTAAAACGTGAGAGTAGTTTTCTTAGGCTACTTTTTTTTTTTTTTTTTTTCCAATCTTTTGTCTAATTACTATAATCAATCAATTCGGCTGACATTGATAAATAGCTAATCTATTGGGAACTTTATTTCCTTCACGAAATTAACAATATTTTGAAAATACATGAATATTAGGAGCCAAGCAAAAATGTTATTGATTGTATGTAACATAAGTTATTTTGTTCAAGTTTCATAAATTCGTTAGAAACCAATGTTTTTATGGAAGGAAATATTACTTTTAAAGAATTAAGAATTATTTTGTTCAAAAAT
>JAFMPE010005908.1:0-10226 GCA_024759925.1 Ficus religiosa | reverse complement strand
CGAAGACCTCTGAGACTGTCCCAACAAGTTTATTTGATTTCAAACTAACGGTCTCCAAGTTGCAAAGATTTCCCATAGATTTAGGAATTTTCCCTGCCAAAGCATTATCATCCAAGTCAAGCATAACAAGAGATGTTAGGTTTCCAATTGTGCTTGGGATAACGCCTTGCAAGTTATTTCCATAAACCTCAAGCTCTTCAAGATTGACAGAACGACAAAGGCAATGAGGAATTGTTGAATTGAGCTTGTTTGAAGAAGCAGAAAGGGTTATGAGAGAAGTCAAGCTACAAGAAACGTTCAAAAACGGGCCCAAAAATTCACTTCGTGATAGGTCAAGAGAGACAAGATTAGTCAGGCTAAAAACCCAATCAGGTATGGTAGATGAAATTGGTTATCGGACATGTCAAGAATTGCAAGATATGTAAAATTGACATAAGACAGTGAATGAATATGACTAAGTCCACAGAACGACAGGCGTAGGTTTAACAAAGAAGAAAGCATATTTATTGTCCGCAACCAATGATCGGATGCTTTACTAAGGTTTACAGAGTTCATATTTAGATATTCTAGTGAAGAAAGACCAGAAAGCCAGTGAAGGTTCTCAACATATAACCAGGGAGACCGTCCAAGGTTAAGAAGGTGCAAACTTGAGAGATTTCCAAGTTGGTGAGGAACTACTCCCTCAAAGGATGACGATGACAGATCAAGATATCTTAAGCTTACAAGGGATCCGATGAATTTCGGAATCTGACTTCCCCAAAAATCATTGTTGCTCAAATCTAAGTGACTTAAATGTTTTAAACTGAGCAAAGAAGGACTTATCTTGCCTTTTAAGGAACCATCATTGAGGTTGAGCTCTTTCACATGGCCGGTTATATTGTCGCAGACAACTCCGTCCCATTTGCAGCAATCCTCTCCATCAAACCAAGATGACAATCTGTCCAGGGGATCCTCAAGATCTCGCTTGAAACTCAGAAGGGCTTTCTTTTCGCTTTCGATGCAGCGAAAGCGGGAGTGATCTGTATCGCCGGAGCACAAATTGAAAGGTTCCTCTAGGAAAAATAATGTAATAAGGAAAAGAACTCTAACATGTTTCTTGGACACAGTCATCATGAGGCAATCTGGGTGTGAGGTTTTTGTGTTTGTTTCTAAAACTGCGTCTACGATTAATTTTACTTTATAGACCTCCGGTTGGAACTTGGACTATATTTGCTAGCAATTTCTAGTCATACATCTTTTGTCATCGGCTTCGTTAGTCTTGCAGAGTAGTTGAAAAGTCGATGACTGAGTATACTGACCGCACTTCCTCGTCACCGATCTTGCAAAGATGAATTAAAAAAAAAAAAACAAAAGTCCAAATAGAAATACAATACAAAACAAAACAAAACAAAAAACCGGTCATTAATAAACAAATTAATTTAATAACACAAACGCGTAATGTCTACATCTTCTCCTAAAGACAAAGAAACGAAAGTGGATTATAATCACAGAAAGGAAGAAGATGAGAAAGTTAGAGGACAATTTCCTGTGATGTTTGATGTTTGATTGGAAAATTCAACATACATGTGTTTACGACCATTTACATAAATAAACAAATTAATTTCAGTTAGAAAGGAAGAGATGAGAAAGTTAGAGGACAATTTCCTGTGATGTTTGATGTTTGATTGGAAAATTCAACATACATGTGTTTAGGACCATTTACATAAATAAACAAATTAATTTTAGTTAGAAAGGAAGAAGATGAGAAAGTTAGAGGACAATTTCCTGTGATGTTTGATGTTTGATTGGAAAATTCAACAAACATGTGTTTAGGACCATTTACATAAATAAACAAATTAATTTCAGTTACTTTTTTTTTAGGAAAAAAAAAAAAAAGGTCATTTTCCTATGGTTTGGTAGCTAGAGATGCTAATGGGTGGTGTTAGGAGCTATGACCTGTTGAATGGCAGGTTGTTTTTCACCATTTTTAAGCGAATACATGGCTATAAGAGAATGTGTGTGGTATGTTATTTCCAAAGGATACTCGAATTGGATCATTGAAACGGATGCTCTAAATATTGTGCATGCCATTAAGAATCCGGAACTCCGATAGATCTTTGAATGCAAATGTCATTTAAGACGTTCGCGATACTCTTGAATTATCAAAAGGTGATAGTGTTTGCTGTGGTTCCCGTTGTGGGAATTCGATAGCCCACTTCTTAGTTAGTTTTGTTTTTTCTAGTACACACTCTCATGTGTGGTATGATGTTTTGCCCTCCTTTTTGGGTTGTTTTGTAAAAACTGATTTGTGTAGTTTAAGTTAAATAAAAACATCAAAACTAACCCTAAAAAAATTTAAAAAAAAGTTTAATCACAGAAAGGAAGAAGATGAGAAAGTATAGGATAATTTCAGTTACCTTTTTTCTAGAAAAAAAAAAAAAATACACGCACATAAATTTTGTCCTAAAAAATAGCCAAATCAATTTCTGTTACCTTTTATATATGAAAATAGAAGTTCAAAAATTCCTAAAAACTTTGACCGTTCATATTAACGTTTTTATTGATATATTTTATTGTTTATTGTTGATCTTTTTTCTTTTCACGTATTGTCAATATCTTATTAATGAGGTCAACATACTATAAAATTATATTTTGTAAATATGTTTTTTTTAACTCGATGATACAGTCAATATGATAGTGATCAGAAAAACAATAAAACCTGAAATATGTCATATGACGTTCTTCCAAAAAATAATATAATTATTGTCATATAGACGACATTATTGATCAAGAATATGCGATATAATAATCAGGTCCTTATAACATGAATATCGTATGACGAAACATATTCGTTGAGATGACATCTATTATCATATGACTATAATATTATTTCAAACATATTGAAACATTATGGAGAGAAACGTTTATTAAGAACGTATTTCCTGAGTATTCAAATGATAAAAAACAAAAACAAAAAAAACAAAACTTTTACTAGAAATAAAATCTTGTATGGAAAACGTAATTGCATAAAATAAGGACAATTTGTTAATTTTTTTTCCCTAAAAAAAAGGCTTGTGGATAAAAAAAAATAAAAAAAAAATTCTGCTTGAAGAGTAAACGTGGAAAAAGAAAAGAATGAATTTTATTTATGAAATAATTACATAAAAAGTCCATTTTTAGAGTCATGTTTTGAAATATGTTTATTTTTCAACAATATTATGTATATGTTTATTTTTTAAGAAATAAATATATGTAATACATATTTTGTTCTTTTATCATACCTGACATCATTTATATTTTTATATATATTCTTTTATTTTCCTTTTTTTTATTTTAATGATGAGTATTTTTTGTTGATAAATGTGAACTATCTTTAATAAATCAAAATAACATCAAAGTAATTATAATCTATATATAATATTTATTATATAGATGATGGTTTATACTAAATAATAAATATAACATAAAATATTAATGATTAAAGTTGATGAATATTCATACTTTTCAAATAAAAAGCCAATGAATTCTTTATGAAAAAACATATTTGTTTATGTAATCCACTATAAATCAAAGGGTTGTCACTTATATCATAACTAAATAAATTGAAGAATAGCACAATAAATGGAATCAAATTCGTTATAAAAAAATAATATTATTTATATAAATGAATAGAAATGAAATCGAACATATCTTTATAATAAAAGACAAATTCATTATATGAATTATTTTTTTTTAGATTTTTTTTTCTTTATTTAGCCTTTTCTCATTAATGTGAGATCTGATTTTAAGAAAATATTCTCTTTTTTAGTTCATTATGAATATTTACACCTTTACAATAAATCCAAAAAAAATTCAAAATTTTCTTTTCTATCAATTTTTTTTTTTACAATTTCATTAAATCAACTTTAGCTCTATTTGGTAAATATCTTAGATTCTTTTTTTTCTTCCTTTTTCGTAATTTATTTATTTTTTAATTCTCCATTCTTTATGAAGAGTAAAATTATCTTTATAATTACTCTTTTAGACGTTTATATAAATAAAAAAAATAGAAACATATTCCAAAATAATATCACTAATTTAAATATCTATGTAAATAACTCTTTTAAATTTTGTTCAAATTTACAAAAATTACATTCTATAAAAGGGTTGTTAAAGTTGTCCATTGTATAAAGTTGGCCATTATTTAGATTCTTCATTTAGACGTTTATAGTCCACCTAGATCATTTTATACGGAATTTTATTGATACCCCACAAAACAGTTGGGCACACTAAGAAAGACTACCGGACAACTTATATTTTTAATTCAAAAAGAGAGAGAGAGATTGTTTACGCCATGGTCCTTGAATTATACATTGTTTAATTTTGGTCCTTGTTGACATATAAAATATATATATATATATATATATGTTACATATTTAGGAAGATATTCTTCACACAACGTAATTTTCGTTACGAAAGTGTTTGATTTCCATTTAGTTTTTTTTATACATTTGCGTAATAATATAAAAGTTTGAGAGAGTATGACGTGTAAAATTAAAAAATTAGGATTGTTGAATTTTTATTCCTTAATTTTTAATTTTGTACATCATACTCTCTTGAACTTTTATATTGTTACGCAAATGGCCCTTAATTAATATTCCATAAAAGAATGAACAAACATTGAACACCGAACATGTAAGCTTTAACTAAGATTAAAATCGTAATTAAGCGTTTTTGGATGAAAAATATACCTCCAAAATATCAAATGATGACGTAATATATATTTGATAAAAGTACAGTTTGTTTACAAAATATCTCTAAGGAAGCTAAATTTCCCTCTAAAAAATATTTAATTACAACTTTATTATAATAAAGCTCAAATAATCAGAACGTGTTAAATTTCTGTTTAATTTTTTTCTATAGAATATTGATAGAGTGATCATTAGGGTAATAATAGAAAAATTCAGATGAGTGTGATGTATAAAATCAAAAGTCATGAAAATGATGTAAAATTTTGAACCATTTATAAAAATAATAATGCAGAGAGAAAGGGAAAGAGAATTGATAAAAACTCAAAATCTCAGGAAAAAGAGAAGTAATGAAGCCAAAAATCTTTCATCTGGGGTAAAACTTTTATTCTCTATTTTCAAATTTGTAATTTGCACAGGTTTTTTTTTTTTTTTAGGTAATTTTTTGGGAGGAATTTTTTTCCAACCAAACCAGTTGACTATATTGCCTAAAGAGCAAATCTAGTCAACCCATGAGCAGCTTACAAGAATGTACCATATTTTTTTTAACTGAGCTTTTTCTGAATTCTAGAATATCTACACTCAACTCCATATAAGAAATCTCGACTAAGCTTTTAACAGAAAGACCTAAAAGTTACTTACATACCCCTCCAACAAAACATTAGACACAAATTAAGGATGCTATCTTATGCTAAAGGTCCAAGAAACTCCAAAATCTCCAACCGTCCATGTTCATGGGGCGGGGGGAGGTGAGGCTCGAGAGCACATGTCTCATCTGAATTTTTGAAAATTTCTTTTTTACCCTCTCTAAGTTTTAAAATTCCAACTATTTCCTATAGTTTCGCATCCTATTGACAAAATTTTTTACAACTTTATTCCTTGTTTGTCCCCTGTATTTTTTCAATTACTATATTTACATATTAAAAAACATTCAATTTCACCTATAAATTTTGATTTTTAAATACTCATGTTTAAAATTTAATATCTCAAAACTTAAAGAAATGAAAATCAACTATATAACTTTATAAATTCATAATTTTTTAAATTCTAAAAAAATTAAATTAAACTTTATCACAAGCTTAGTTCATTCATGAAAAAAAAAAAAAGGATAGAAATAAACAACTGAAAGTAAAAACTTCTGGCATTGTAGCTTTGATTCAAACTTTTGGTTTGATTCACAATCCATCTAAAAAAAATTTCTGACTCCGTCATTGTTCATTTTTAAATTTTTCAGATGCCAAATAGGGCTTAAGTTGGCATCACTTGCATTTTCTTCTAAAATCGGACAAGAATGAAAGTGCTGAAGAATTTTATGACGATTCGAGTTGGCTGTTGAATGACACACTAGAATGAACACACTAATCTTTCTACAGATCATCAATCTCCATAGTTTTTTTATTTTTCACCAGAACTTCTTCATAGAAAAATCAAACGAAGAAGATTGAGGCTCCAATGAAACCGCCACCGAACACCATCTACAGAAAAGATAGTCCTTTGATTTCTAAGAATCCCACACACCAGAAGAACGTACAAAGAAGTAGTTTATATGGCTTTGGAGGCAGAGTTAATTTATAATAGGACAAATTTCACATTTTTCTCCTGAGCTTCAAGCAATGTCACAAAATGCCTCTTAAACTTTAATTTGTGACATTCGTTTTTCCTAAATTTTTGAACGTTTGCAAATTTCCACCTCTGTCAAATTTGGTAACGGAAAAGCTCACATGTCATGCACGTGCGCACAATTTTAAGGGCATTCAAGTAAAAGCAAACAAAAACTAATTTTACCAAAAATGAATGGATTAAACTTCAACATAAAATTCCTTTTATTAGAGAATTAATAGCAACTGAAAACGTTTAAAAACATAATTAGAAAGAAAATTAACCCTCTCTCTCTCCAGATTTTTTTTTTTGTCCTTTGTGTTGTTGCCTTTGCTGGGTTTAGAGATGTTAAAATGGGCCAGGTTTAGTAGGCTGACACAATAACGGCATGCTAAAAAGTGGGAACGGCATGGCACGATTATAATGTGGGCCTAGCCCGGCACGTTTAATTAAATGGGCTAGGCTTAACTCGAGTTTTAGGCATAGGCACGTTAGGACCAGACCACGGCACGAGTACGAGCACAGGCACAATAAAGGGCATAGCAATATTACTCTTTTTCTATGATATTTTTAATAATTTTCATATAAGATTTATGGTGTTTTTTATTTTACTGGGAAGACTTCATATGATTTGAGTTTTTACTTGATAAAGTTTTCAACATTGTAGTTTCTTTTTAATATTATGCTTTGTTTTTTGTTAAAATTTTTTTTTCTATGATATTTAAAACTTACTTTTCTTATTTATTTAAAAAATTTTATTGTTGGACATGATTAAAGCACAAGCACGGCACGGCACAATATGTTTATAAATGGGTCGTGGGTCGGGCTTGACATTATAAATTTTTTATGAGCACAGCACAGCACATCACATCACGTTTTATTAAATAGGTCGGCACGAGCGCGGCACAAAGCACTAATGAATCAAAATAAATGGTCTAGGCCGGCCCATTTGACATCTCTAGTTGGATTGTATTTTACCCCCGAAAATTTCCACATAGAATCTGTGAAATCAATGCCATGTTATTTCATTGCTGGAAAAAAAAAAAGTTGACAAATAATTTTTTTTCTCTCTCTTTTTTAGCATGTCCTGAAATTAACAATTGGAAAGCAAATATTTTGTAAAAATACGATCGTCGCACTAGCTTGAGTGATATATGCATTGGAAGTTAAGATGATTCATAAAAGAGTAGTGACTTCTCTTGAGCAAGTAGGGCAAAAAAATACTTAGACATAGTACACTGACATCATATACTAATTATTCAATATTCACTACATTTTCATAACTTACAATCAGCAAAAAAATTCGAGAGAATTTGTCTCTAACCATGTATTTAAAATGAAAACAGCAATCTAAAATCTTGTACCACATTCCCTAAAAAAAAAAAAAAATCTTGTACCATATGTTTTTGAGACATTAAAATTAAGCCGCTCTCCAAGTTCTGCACAACCATAAAGAAGCTATGACACTCAGAAAGCCAACTCATATCTCTCGTTATTTATGTCTCATTCATGTCCCTTCAATAATATCATGACACGTCAATTAAAATTTTATATTCAATTGCAATATCATAACAAATCAATTAAAAGATAACGGTAGTTACACACGTATCATATTATTATTGAAAGAAAGTAAATGAAGATATAAATTAGGGGACATATAAACTAAATCCCCCAGTCAGAACAAGGACTCACAGCCATTGTCTTGTGTTCTGCTGTACATCTATTGAGGAGTGGAGGTCCACAAAGTTTCCTGACAAAGCTTGAATTGTCCAGCTTTGCAGTTGGGTGCTCAATGGAATTTCTCCCGATGGCTTGTACGACATGTTAGTAACTTAAAATTTTAAATGTGACATGCTTGGAGGGATTTTATTGGACAGTTGGTTCCTTGAGAAATCGAGAGATTGAATCCACATCAACTTGTCTATCTTATTTGGAATGCTTCCTCTCAAAGTGGTTTCCAGCAAGATTTAGTGACATTAACCCCAAGAGACTAGTGAGTTGCTCGGGAATCTCTCTGGATAAGTTGTTCTGTGAGAGGTTCAGGCCAGCCAGTAGTGAAAGGATGGTGTTCTCCAGGAACTCAGCATAATGAAAGGGCTTGTCACAGGTTGGCTCTAATGAATGCGGTTTGGTGGTCATGGCTTTGAAATTGTTGAAACAACGTTGTTTGCTTCCTGATAAGATTTTATTACTGACATCCAAGACTTGAAGCTTAGTTAGGTGGCAAAGCTCATGTGGAATATGGCCTTCCAATTTGTTTGAGCGAAAATCAAGAACTATTAATAGAATTGAGAAACCGACTCCAAACCATTTTGGTATGCTTACTTTGATATTATACTTTGCAAAGTTAAGAACTCTTAGCTTTGTACAGTTTCGAAGAGAGAAAGGGATTTATTCGGAGATGGTATTTGTTGCAGATGTGCATTGACAGTAAGCGCAGTAGAGATCCCACTAAGCTCCATATTTCCTCGTTAGATTATTACATCCCAGCTCTGTCATCTTTAGTGATGTCCAATGCGTCCAACAATTAGGAATCTCTCGAGATAACACATTTCTCCCGAGATGAAAAATAGTCAACATGTTTCCTACTTTCGTTGGATGGCACGACAAGCACGAAATCTATCCGGAAAAGAAATTGTTGGAAAGATCTAACACTACTAAACTAGAAGAGATTCGAGGTAGAGGACCCTGCAAATTGTTGAAACCCAAGTAAATCGTTGGGCTACCTGTGAATGGAAGCGTGTCAGGAACTTCCCCGGAGATTTGGTTATGAGAGAGGTTCAAGCAAAAGTAAGAAAAAAGTTCAAAAACCAACTGGGAATTTAGTCTAGAATTCCTGTGTTCGATACTTCCATGACAAAGAAGTTTTTTTGTGTTTTGAACCACATTGAAAATTGAGGGCCCAAAGTTCAAGGACCTTAATGCATATAGTCAATGCAAAAGGGAGGAATCCACTTTGGACTTACTCTTAGAGCTAATGAATTTCCAAAACCATCGAAGACACTCAAACTTGTGAGGTTGGCAAAGTGTACTTCTGATACAACTCCTTTACAAAGATTTCTAGAATTATAAACTTTCAATAAATTTGAGAGAGATCCAAAAAGTTTTTAGGAAGTGATCCATTCGATTGGTTGTCAGGCATATCTAATAGCATCAAAGCTGATATTTTTCCAAATGACGATGTAATGAGACCGGAAATTTGTATTGTTCCAAATTGAAAGTTCAACAAGATTTTGGAACTCCCCAAAATTAAACGCAGCAAGAAGCTTTGAAAGCCAAATCCATGCAGGAGATCGAAGAGACAAGAGAAAGGCATAACTCTGTACCAAACCAACCTATGCAATTTCAATATGCCAAACAAAAAAGGTCCCTCCCATAATGGTATTATCAACTTATAGAGCTGTTACAAATAAACGGCAATATAAGTAATGAAGCAAGCCAAAGGACATTCCAAGAGCCTAACAACAAAAACCAAATTAAAACTAAACCTCCCACATCAACAATCCTGTAAATTGTGGAATAGCTTTTGTTGAGGCAAAATCGCACTGACTTGCTGACGTGGAGGATTGTGCTTCCGAGGTTCACTTTGATTGGACTAGAGACACTGGCTTTTGTATGATGCCCAGTCTCTAGGGAACTTATGCAGTGTCAATCTCTAATAGTGGATGCAGAATCACAAGTCTAGGAATCTAACTAGACACAAATGAACCCGAAGAGATGGCCTCTAGGGATTCTAATGTTGCTGAACTTCAATAGACAAGAGCGTCAATATATATAAGAATCTTTACTAGCATGGAGAGGTGGAAGGAGTGCATAAACAGTTTTCTGGAGGTAAAGGAGGAAGGCCTTTGGCAAGAAAAATAAAGAAAACTTCTAAAGGCAAAGAGTCTCCAAAGGAAGTCTCTGGCCACAAAACCAAAA
>JAFMPE010005886.1:0-16437 GCA_024759925.1 Ficus religiosa | reverse complement strand
CAGAGGCAACTTGTCTGCCTTGGCAGAGTTCTACTCAAGAAAAGCAAGGTTCTGGTGCTTGATGAAGCCACTGCATCCGTCGACACAGCTACCGACAATCTAATTCAGCAAACACTCCGACAACACTTTTCTGATTGCACCGTTATCACCATTGCTCATCGCATTACTTCTGTTCTCGACAGCGACATGGTTTTGCTTCTTAGTCACGGTAAGTATTTTACAACCCTTCGGTTACTACATTCCACTTCTTGCACTCTCCTGATCACCTTTTCTTGATTTTTCATGCAGGGCTTATCGAGGAATACGACTCTCCAGCAAGATTGCTGGAAAACAAGTCATCGTCTTTCGCACAGCTCGTGGCAGAGTACACTGTGAGATCAAATACACAATTTTGAAAAATTTTCAACAAAAAAGCAACTGGTTTGTTGAGAGAAGTTTCTTGACAATGATGAAAAATTAAGCCGTGACGTGTTCAGAGTTGGATAAACAAATTCTGTAGAATATGCAATTACAAAATGCATTTCTATCACAAAGTTGTACGCATACTCTAATCTTCTAAGTATCTTAGATGTTGTTATTGTAATGTAGTTACATTTTATTTCAGTTACTATGGTTTGAACCAGCGTTGAGGAGCTCAAATTTGGTCATTTTTTGCTTTCTTTCTAATATGAGAAACCATGCAATGGTCATTATGGGAGTTTTGTTTTACTTTTCTGATTCATTTTCAATTCAATTTAGGACATTTCTCCTCATCTAGTAACTTACTTATCAGGTCTATGCCGTGGAGGGATGACATTTTCCCACGATTTCCGCCTGTAATATGGCAGGGATGAGTAACGGAATTTTGGGGCGGGGATGGGGACAACGTCACTGACTTAACTGCACGGCTAGAGTTTTCAACAAGACAAATATGTCAATAGTAGTCACCAGATAATATTTCCGTTACATAATCTTATAAGTTACACAAAGTTAACAAATCTCAGATGTCTTGAATTGAAAATAAATGGGATTAAACGAAAAAGTCTTTAACTTTATTCGACAGTTGGAGGAGGCTAGAGGGCTAAGTATGAACACCGACTTGACAGCGAAGTACTCTGTTGCACACTCTGCACCATTTGTGAGATCATTGTCTCTGATCATTGGAAGCGTCTGGTTTCGGAGAAATGGTGTCCGTGTCGGGGGTTTGGAGGGGATTTTCACATAATCTCTCAAAGAACCTGATATTCCAAATATTCAAATCCATGCTCGTCCCTGGCAAGATGCAACCATTCCAACACATCATTTGCAGTGACATTCTTCATATTTTCTTTGAAATTGAAAAGGAGAGAAAAATCATATGTTTAAATGCTGTGAAGTGGTTTTAGTTTTATTTGGTATGTACTTCCATATTGAAACTCAAACAACTTAGCAACAAAATTAAACGGAGAAACATATAGCAACTTCTCTCCTGATATAATAATAATAATAATAATAATAATAATAAGGAATAAGAGAGAAATAGCTTTTTAACAAATGACCAAAATTTTTTAAAATTAATTAAAAAGGCCCTTTTTTTTAGAAATGTTTAATTAATTATCTTAAATGACTAGTCAATGATTGAGCACATAATATTATTAATCTAGTAAATCAGTAATTGACCGTAGTCAATTATTGATGTGTCAATTACTGATGGATTATAACATAAATAATTGAGTATTTAAGAGTAAATCTGAACTGCTTTAAGTTTTATTTCAAAATTCTTATATTTTTGGTGGATTTTTAAGAGTGACAAATTTATTCCTTAATTCTATATTTTAGGGATTGTGTTTTCTATATTCCTAAATAATGAATTAGTCTCTGTTATAAGGTGTAAAATTTCAATCCTTCCACTTTCAAATAAAAAGAAAAAGAAAAGAAAAAAAAGGCTAATATGCATTCACACAGCTTTTACGTCCAGTCTTCCTCTAACGACCAATTGATTGATAAAGGGTGTGTTTGGTGAATGAGTTTAGTTTAAGATTTTTAAATTTCAATAGTAATTTTTTAGAAAAGACAAAAAATTTTTTAAGAAAAAGACAAAAAACATGATAAAAAAATACAATTTAATTTAAACCAAATTTGAAACCAAACATACCTAAAATATGTTAATATATATAAAAAGTTGGAACACGTGTAAGTTGTTTGAACCAGACAATCTAAGGCATTGATTGATAAATGCGTGGAAGATAAAATATATTTTCTTCCAGCAGTTGAATGCGTGGAAAAATATTTTCCCGATATGTATTCGTTCCAAATAAAAAATTTATAGCACTGATAATGTCTATATGTTAAAATATAACAACCAAAAAAAAAAAAAAAAACCCTCAATAGTTTGTAAAATTTGTTAGGATAATTATTCACATCTATACCTCATGAACTTTAAGGTCATTTCTATTTTGAACTTTATTTAATGAATTCTCAATTTAATATCACTTTATTTTTTTAATCAGAATTTTAATTAAAAATAGATTGAAAAATAGGGATATTAGTCTTACTAAGCCTATTTTATTAGAATTTCTACTAAAAACAAATGGAAAAAATCACATAACTGCACTTAACTCACTTTTTCCTGTATGCTTTTAACTGAATTTCTGATAGGTGTAAAGTGAGGTCAAATTAAAAGCTCAGGTGACAAAGTGAGAGTTTTAAAGTTTATGGGACAAAATGAGTATGATTTTAAAATTCATGAGACATAGATGAAGAAAATCTAATATGTTATTATTTATTTATTTTAGTTTTTGTAACTATATAATTGACTATATGTTCCCATTTGGAACTCAATGGCTAAAAAAAAAATATCCCAAAGTCTTGCAAAATTATTGGTTAATTTGTTTTCCATCCTTGCGTAATGGCTTGTGCTAATCTTATTAAAATGACTTTTGAAACTTTAATAGAACAAAGTCATTATTGAGTAAAATAAATAGAAAAAGAAAAAAAGAAAAGAAAATTCAACTCGTGACGGATGACGATGGGTTTCTGAATATATATAAATACCTATACCTATCTATGGGTGGAGAGAATTTTTGTTTTTTTTTGTTTTTAATGTATATGTACATATGGACGTATCACAAAGTAAATTGCACAAGTCAACGCAATCTAAACGTAGCATTTTTTTTTTCATTTAAATAGCAGAAGAAATATCCTTAACATTGAAAGACAAATGATGGAATGCGCTAGATTTTTTTTTTCATATATATATATATATACATATATATTTGTATATACACGAATTTCACGCCTACTTCGTTTTCCCTCAATTTTTAACTTTTTTTTTTTTTTTGAACGTTCTTAAAATTTTTATTCTTTCCCTATGTTGACCGTCAAGTATATGCAACTTGCACATGTTCATGACAAATATATATATATGTATGTATATATTTGTATCAAACACATATCTTGCAGACAAACACAAACAAATACAAAATATTGAGAGTTTTTTTTTTTTTTTTACACGCCAGCTGACATGTCCTATATTTCTGTACATTAATACGACAAGTCAATAGAGTTTTTTTTTTTTTTTTGGTAGAATATGTTAATGGAGTTGAAATATATATATATATATATACACACACACATATATAACAGCAGAAGCAACATGAAGCAACAAAGAAGACAGCCCTTTTAGTCCAATATTTCTCTTCACTTTCTTCATGGATCTCCAACTTCTGTCCTTCCCAATCCTTTTTAGTTTACTCCTCTTTGTGTTTATGGTTCTCAACATATCGAAAACATCACGAAAAACCGCCAAATCCACTTCAAAACTACCCCCAGGACCATGGAAATTGCCCCTCATAGGAAATTTGCACCAACTTCTAAGCTCTTTGCCCCATCATGCATTAAGAGACTTGGCCAAGAAATATGGACCGTTGATGTACATTCGAATCGGCCACGTTCGAACTTTAGTCGTTTCGTGTAATAACTAAATTTTTCAACGTTACGATTTTTTGTAAAGAATTTAAGCTATACCATGAAGGTATTTATGAAAAAGCCTGATTAGGGTTTTTATTTAATTTTATGAGTTCTTATGACCTTATAAGACTCAATGATGAATTGCTTAGTCAAGCAAATAGCCTTTTGGGCAAGAAGGTAGAATAAAAATCCATGATTTTATGTAGGTCAAAGTTTGACCAGAAAAGTCAAAGGTTAACTAAGAACGGTCAAAGGTATGACTGTACAGTAATATAATAAGCAGTATGAGAAATATACAGCAAAAAACATCTTTACAGATAAAATAGCATGAATAAGATTTAAAACCACCATAGAAATATCAAGCACATTAATTAGGATATCAAGGGCCAAATGGCTTTAAGTTATAAGAAAAATTTTTATACAGTCCATTTTTATACAGATAAATTTTGGACTGCAGTTCAGTATAGCAGTACTGTGTATTAGTGAGCACAGTATTGAAAATATCTGTGTTAGCATAAAAGTGGACTGCATATTAAGGAAAAAGCCAAACAAGCCTTAAGGGAGCTTACATCACCTAATCACCAATTAATGACATCATTTCTTTAATTAAAAGAAATGATGGAAAGAAATATTTGGGTGGTTCTAGAGCATGTGGCCGGCCACCTAAGAGCCCTTTTGGGTAAATAAATCCTAGTTCAAGGACTTATGGGTAATTTTGAAAAGTTTCAAGTCACCTATAAATAGGTGGAGGGGGGTGGACCATTTGGTTCACAAATTTGAGAAACCTAACTAGACTATGCCCAAATTTTCTTCACTTCCTCCCTCTCAAAAACCGAACTCAAGAACAAAGGAAGAAGAGAAAAAAAAAATTATATAAAAACCCAAAGGGAAAAGCCTTTAGGATGGTCGGATTTTTAGCTAGAACCACAAGCAAAGAGATTGGAAAATTTTTGGTACCCATTTAGGCTAGGGAGGCCGGTTGTGGGGAAGGAAAAAAAAGAGAAGAAAAAGTGAGGAAGAAAGAGACCAAGGTGATCGGATTTTGGTGGAAAACCGAGTAGGAGTGGCCAAAATTTTTGGAACCCCATTGGAGGAAGACTGGTTGTGAAGGAGACCCGGGGGGGGGGGGGGGGGAGTTTGGATCAAATCCTAACCAAAATTTTGTGTTGAATTAAGGTAAATCTCTCTTGACTCTAAGCTTTTTAAATTGAGCTTCAGTTTGGAAATTTAAGTGTATTTCAAGTTGGTTTGTAAGAGCTTAAGCTCAATTTAATTTCCATGCCTTAGTTTAGAAATTTTAGGGTTATGCTTGATTTAGGTGCTTAGGTGGTTTAATTTGCCAAGTTATGCATAATTTTATGCTTTGATTACATGGAATTAGGGTTTGCATGTTATGGTCGTATGTCCCCAAATATGTTAAGTATGTTGT
Source organism: Ficus religiosa (assembly GCA_024759925.1). NCBI lineage: Eukaryota > Viridiplantae > Streptophyta > Magnoliopsida > Rosales > Moraceae > Ficus > Ficus religiosa. The sequence continues at coordinate 11,081 of JAFMPE010005886.1, read as the reverse complement.
AGAATGTGAATGCTAGGTTGTTAAGATGTATGGAATGGTTTGTGCAACCCAAAACTTATGCAAGCTCTAGTTAGTGCAAAATCACCAATGGTTTGCATGGGCATGATTGGTTATGTGTTTAATGAAACTTTACGTTAGAAAAGCACTACATGACTGGTATAGGCTCTCGGCTGCGGTCGGTTGAGGTAGAGTGCACGTATTAGGACGAAAAATGAATCTAAGAATGAAAACTGCCAGTTCAGGTAAAAACTGGTCAGTTTTCTGGAAAGCTGGTTTTGAGGCCCTTAGAGGCCGAATTTGGAAAAAAGTAAAACATGAAAGTTGTAGAGAAAGGTTTTTCCTAGTGGGTAACATGGACTATTTTCGAAAATAAGGCTCCAACGGCCTTGGTTTTTACAAAAATCCGAGCCTGACCGTGCCGAGACTTCATGCACAACCAGGAAGGTTCAACAGGGGAATTGAGTAGGTTAGAGCCCGAATTGAGGTTTTGAGTAAAATACGAAAGTTGTAGGGTTTTTTGAGATCTAAAACTTTTATGAAGAAAACTTTTTCAGATTCGCCTTGATTTTTAAATAAAATTTGATTTCAAAAACTGTGCAGGAAACAGGAAATTCCTGCACAGGATTTTCTAAAACAGTACAGGAAAAGGACATTCCCGCACATACACTGATAAATTGACTGTGGAAAGCTGTTCCAAAGGCAGTTTTCAACACTTAGTAATTTTTACAAATCCTACTCAAGAGTTACAATTTTTCATAAGTTGAACAAATGATTTTTGTATTAAGAGAACATAAAATGTTGAGTTTTTCCACATGAGAGTAAAGATGGATTTTTTAAACCAAAGTTAAGTTATGTAAGCCTTGAACTCTAGGGTTACTTGTTGTAACCAAATAAGATATCATGTGTATATGTGGGGGACATATAACTAAGGTTATGTCTGAATGTTGGGTAGATCACCAACATTTTTAATCCTTACCTATGTCCTTTGTTATAGCAGGAGATAGCCTGCTGTTGTGTCCTGACTTAGAGCAGCACATTATCGGACATAGCAGATAAAGTAAGTACAACTCCACCTACAGCACAAGCTTTTGTTGGTTACTTGCCTAAGTATGTGCTATGATGTATGCTTTGATGTATGATTGAATTATGTGATGCTAGGATATGATATGGCTATGATATGTTAAGTTTATGATATGGCTATGTTATGATGTATGCTATGTCAAGTTATGATATGGCTAAAATATGATTATGATTTATGTATGTGTGACATCATGAAGCATGTTCACAAATTCTTATGATAAGAATAAGATCAAAGTACGACATGATGATAAGGAAGCATGATGGCAAGCAAGCTTGCCTGTGTCATACCGACCCGTGTTAGGTCGGGTTGGACTATGGTTTGAATTGGAAATGGACTGGCCGCCCCAATCACTACATAGTTGCGCGCCCGGTATGGACACTTATGTTAAGGAGTCCATAAGCAAGTAACGTTATGAAAGAATATGAAAGCATAATAAAGCATAAATGGTTCATGCATGGTTAAGTTATGTTATGCAATGCTATGTTATGATATGTTATGTTATGTTTTGTAAATGTATGTGTCACGGATGTCATAGTTATACTTGTTGAGCGAAAGCTCACGTTTTACGTCTATGCTGTATGTAAGCAACCTACGGGCACTGTTTGATGCAAGATGGTAGAGCGTGGCAAGACGAGCTGTGAAATGTGGGAATGATAGCCGCTAAGTGTTTTGTCATTTTATGTATATTATTTTATGTTCAAATATCTTTAGTTAATACTCGTTTATATCTTCGTACACTCCGTATTAAAAAAAAAATTCTGCTATTTTCGCTAAGTAAGTAAGTACGTTATGTAAGATACGTTAAGTATGTATGTACGTATGGTAACGGCCTGTGCTAGGCGGGTCGTTACATTTCGTCACCGGAGTCTGCCAAAGAGATGTTGAGAACTCATGATGTCATCTTTGCATCTAGGCCCTTGGTTCTTAGTTCACAAATCATACTAGCTCTATAATTCCACAGACATAATCTTTTCGCCGTATGGAGAGTACTGGAGACAACTACGAAAAATTTGCACGCAAGAGCTTTTGAGCACGGCGAGAGTTCAATCTTTTAAACCGATTAGAGAGGAAGAGATGTCAAATCTTGTAAAATGGATTCCTTCAAATGTTGGATCAACAATCAATCTTAAGTACCGAGAGAATCCACTCGTCAAATTATACCATCATAGCACGAGCGGTGTTTGGTAAAAAAAGCAAAGATCAAGTAGAGTTCATACTGGTCGAGATGGAAACCCTAAATATAGGATTGGATTTTGATTTTGCAGACGTGCTCCCTTCTTTGAGTTTTCTTGATCCTTTGATCTTCGGTACAAGTGCTAAACTCAAGAAGCTGCACCGGAAGTGTGACAGGATTGTTGAAAACATCATCAATGAACATAAAATGGAGGAGCCAGAAGAAAAAAGTGGTGATCAAGATGCAGTGACGGAAGATCTGGTTGATGTTCTTCTAAAGTTTCACAACAATTCCCTTACAATTGACAATATTAAAGCAATAATCTTGGTAATTATATATAACAAATGCAATATTATTATGTTCAAATACTATATGATATACGAAACTTAAAATTAAATATACGAAACTTAAAATTAATATCAATTAAAGTTTTTTTAGCCATAAACTAACAGGATGAAACTAAAAATATTTATGAGTAGTTTCATAATTGCATATAGAATACCTTAAAAAATGTTTATTAAACTTAAAATTGTTCCTTTTTTTTTTTTTTTTTTGGGGATAGGTTTCATTAAATTTTAGAGAGGGAAATTTGAATTATTCAAAGCAAATTGGTAAAAATCACCTTTATTTAAACGTGATTTGGTTAGTTTTATCCACGGATGAGTAGTGAAGGGGTTTGTTGAAGGGATACCGAAAGAAATAGCGTTAGTTTTTAGAGCAAGAATTTTATACAATTGTCATCTCTCATTTTTCATGTTTGCTGGTGGAGCTGAGACATCCGCCACCATTTTGGGTTGGGCAATGGCAGAACTGATAAAACAACTAGTAATCATGTACAAAGCACAAAGTGAGGTGAGAGAAGTCTTTCGTAGAAGAGGGTCGGTTGACGAATCGGCCCTTAGTGAAATGACATATTTGAAATGACATATTCCTCAGGATCCGACAATGCTTGAAGGGACTGTAAGAAGCAACTTGGATCCAGTTGAAGAGTACACAGGTGAACAAATTTGGGAGGTAGGTGTTTTTTTTTATAAGCTAATTCTAATTATCATTTTGGTGAATAAGTTTCCTTTTATCACATATAATCTTCAATGTCTTAGGCTTTGGATAAGTGCCAACTTGGAGATGAAGTTAGGAAGAAGGAAGAAAAGTTGAATTCCACAGGTTTGTTATGATCTTTATTGGCTTCAAGGTTTTATATTTTGCATCGCAAAGTTTTAACATGGACATTTATAGATCAGACCATTAAAAATTAATCTAATAATCAAAAGCAGTTTCTTGAGTAATATACAATCAGAGGTCCTACCCTAAAAGCTCTCTTGTACATATACTCACTCCAATTTCTTTTAGGCTTATTAGCACTTGTGCCTTGTGAATATCTCATAAGTTGGTATTATTGTCCCGTATTTTTCTTTTGATTTATAAATCACGAGATAATTATAGATTTTTATCACTTATGTCCCTAACTTCTCCTTCTTTGCCATTTTCATTTTTAAGAATTATTATTTTAGCAATTTAGTCTCTGAACTAGTCCTAAAGTTCCCCAAAATGTGCCCACACTACCGATAGGTTTTAACTTCTACATTTTTAGAAATTTAGAGACCAAATTACCAAGAAAAAATCTTTGAGGTGGAAGTGTCAAATGATGATAAGTTCAGGAGGCAAGAGTGCGAGAAAACTTTTTTTTTTTTTTTTGTCCTTGTAAGCAAAATATTCACCAAGTTTTACCATGTTTGTCGCAGTTGCGGAAAATGGAGAGAATTGGAGCATGGGGCAGAGACAGCTGGTGTGCCTCGGCCGAGTGCTACTGAAGAAAAGTAAAGTCCTTGTGCTTGATGAAGCTACTGCATCAGTTGATACTGCCACAGATAATCTGATACAGAAGACCCTTAGGAACCACTTTTCTCATTGTACTGTTATCACCGTTGCTCATAGAATTATTTCTGTTCTTGACAGTGACATGGTTTTGCTCCCAAGTCAAGGTAAGTGATAACATTATATTAGCACTTTCTTCTTGAACAAATGAAAAATTAAAATCTATTTTCTTTTTAATCCCTCAAATATAAGTTCAAACCGAATTATCCGACTTATCAGTTTTATCTTCAAAACACTGTTAAAACTTGGAATGTAATTTCTTTATTATCAGGTTATTTTTGTCATTTTCACATTCTGGATTTCAATTTCTAAATTTCTATATTATAGTGACAAAATTAATCTTACTCAAACTCACTGGATCTTCACATGGTTATTAGAGTCCTGTCATTAATTGTTTTGATAGGGAATGACTATTATGAGATAAATTAATAATTCGAGAACTAATGATCTAGAACGTTTTAAAGTTTGAGGGCTAAAATGGGATTGGATCTAAAACTCATAGATCAAAACTGAAATTAACCCAAAAATAATTATCCTCTTAGACTTGAACTTAAACTCAATATATTTTAAATAACTCGTACATTCACTATACACCCAAATAATGTTATAATTTCTCTTGATTAATGCAGGGTGTGTTGAAGGAATATAGTTCTCCAGCTACATTGCTAGAGAACAAATCGTCATCTTTTGCTCGGCGTGCAACTGAGTATACCGTGAGATCAAATTCAAGTGTCGGTTAAGTTCACTGGGACTATTTTTACTTGTCTTTCTTTTTCCTTTTCCTTTCTGATTAAAATCCAAGAAGAGTTGATGAAGGTTGTCCATTTAGACTAATTGCTTCCCGTTTAGTGTTATTTCAGCAAGTTTCCTTTTTTTTTTTTTATATATATATATTAAAAAATGCTTTTAACTTATTAAATACAACTATTGACTCGAGCAAACTTGTTCTTAGTTGATTGACAAATCATATTTCCTTTAAATTATAAGATTATTTTGCCATTTACTTATTAAAGAATTAAGAAGTGAATTAAAAAATATTGTAAGTATAGTACCCGTTTGTTTCATAGGTTTATTTCATTTCAGTCTGTTTTTAAACTTGAAATCACATTTGATTACACAAGTTAACTGTCCATTCTTATTCCATTTTGGGTTTGAAATGGAAAATTTGGCATCATTTCCAAAATGACAACCCCTCATTTCACACCTTTCCGAAACGAAATGCATTGTTTAATAACATTTTTATATTCAAAAGTTTCTCTCTTTTCTACTTAAGTTTTAAAACATCTTAACCTTTTTCATCTCATTTCATCTCTCTCTCTCTCTCTCTCTCTTCAATGTTCTCGTAATGGCAAATGGAACAAATCCTTATCCATATACCCAATATATATTGTTTGAACATTAATTTTTTATTTAGAAAGTAATTTTCTTTAAATGATTATTTCTAACATCATCTAAATACCATTTCAGAAAGTATTTGTATTTCAAAATATGACTTTATTTGAACATCCAATTCCAAACCTTATTTTGGAGTCAAAAAAAGACGATTTTTCAACTCAAAATTAATTTTCCATTTTCATCTCAAAGTAAAAACAAAATGAATCTACAGAAAAAAAATCTACAAGCATTCCATCATGAGTAAAATACGCCGATATTAGTCAAAAATATTCCTTTTTAACTCATCCAAATTACAGTCATAACTAGGCGTGACATTTCTCAATGTCCAATTTTTGTGCACACCTCAAGGATAGAGTCCTAATATATATATATATATATATATATATATATATTCAGAGAAAAGTACAGCATTGATAAGAACTCATCTTTTATTTCGTCCTTTTTTTTCCCTTCCTTTAAAGACAGAATTATCTTCTTGTTATATGCACATATTATTTCCACTTAGCTTTGATGTTTACAGTGTGAATTTTTGTGCTCCGGGCCTAATTTGTTCTTGGGGTTCGTTTCTTTGCTTAGAAAGTTGTGGAACCCTTAAGCACATTAACCATGATAGCAATAAATTTTTTTTAAAAAAAATATAAATTACTATATTGGTCCTTAAAATTTTAATTTTGTGCAACTTTAGTCTTTGAACTTTTTCATAAGCAAATTTTCATTTTAAGGAGGTTATTATGAAATTTTATTGAAAATTATAGGGTAATTTAATTATTATTATTATTTTTTAAAAGTTGAGGGGCGACCCTTAGTCCTTGCTTCCCTCCGTGCCTGACATTGTGAGCCTTGAGCTCCTCGTGACCACCTTCTCTCATGCCCTATTGGAGCTTTTGAAGTCTAAGTCAACATATATTTTTTGTATCATTGGGTTGTAATTGGAGAAATTTAAGATCTTATTTTAACTTGATTTGACTTGATTTGGCTCATATCTATCTTCTTCTTCTTCTTTTTTCCTTTTTATTTTTTTTTTTCACGAGCCTTTAGCTCCTCGTTACTCACCTTATCTCATACGCCCCTTTTGAAGTCGTCAACATATATTTTTGTATGACCAGTAATCGGAGAAATTTATGATCATTTTAACCCGATTTGGCTCATATCTTTTTTTCCCCCTTTCTCTTTTGTATAATTTTAATAATATCATGATACAGTAACACCTTCATAATAAAATAATTGATAGATTAATAACCTCGTTTAAATATAAAAACTTCCAATCTCCCGACTCATGCTATTGTATTAAATTAATAATCATGTTAAGTGCATAAGATAATAATTTTATTTCAAATCATTTAGTGCCCAACGGAAATATAAATTAATAATTGACAAAAAAAAAAAAAAACATATACAATTCATAATATTAAAGAGTTTTTCTCTTGACAACTTCTATTTTCTCAATTCAACTCTTTTACAAAATATGCATCTAAAGTCATTTGTTTTTTCTTTATACCTAAATTGAACTCAACCTCGTCTTTAACAATTTTGGGATTCTATCCATGTACATAACAATAATTAATTTTTTTAAATAATGTACATGATAACTTTTGCAATTCTCTATGTACATATATTAATTTTTTTTATCACATACCAGTATCTTTCTTATATAATCTTGATAAAAGAAATGGTACACTTATAAAAGTAATTAAAACATAAAACTTTTCGTAAATTGATAAACTATTTATTTATCTATATGTTTATTTATCCATACATGATAACCTCTTTAAAATAATAGTTTTTTCTAGTCCCAACAATATTCGTTTATAGATGTTTTATTGTACGTTAATGAATTGATAAAGTTTTTTACTTGACATGATTTGATTTTTTTAGTTCATATATAGGACATATATATGTCTGTAATGTATGTATACATGTGTCCTTAATAAATAATTTCGACTCAAGTATATCCCTAGAATCTCTCGCTTCATAACTTGTAATTAACGGGAGCATGAAGTTCAATGCTGCAAAGAAAACAATTGTGAATTAAAAATTAGAATATGTAAACGTAAGAAAGCACATTTTGGCTTTGTTTGTCTTTTGCTTTGTTTATCATTTGTTTTGGGTCCACATGACCTTTCCGTTCTTGAAAAGATTAGTTGACAAATCAATGCAAAAGCAAATGCATATGTAGTTAAAGAATTGACGTCAGACGAGCCGACACAACCCTTTTTGTCAAAAACATGAACGGATGGGGAAAATTCTGTGGTATGATACCAAAGAAAATATCATTTCAGTAGCATATAGTTTTCAACCTTATTTTTTAGTCAAATCTCATTTAATGATTTAGAGCTATATTCTGAATTATGGACAATTATGGATATTTTTAATATGCTCCCTAACATTCTTTTATGTAATAGAAAATCATCAAGATGTCGTTTTCGTCCGCCTTTTGTTTATATTATCAACCCATGATCGATATGGCAGAAAGTTTCCTTCGTGGATGCCACTTCTAGGAAATTGGGGGAGTTTTGTTTTTTGTTTTTTGTTTTTTGTTTTTATTTTTTTTGTTTTTGTTTTTGTTTTTGTTTTTTTTGTTTTTTGTTTTTTTAAGTTCGGGTTGAGAAGTGAAATTATAATTCACGAAGGTGGAGTTTAACCAAATAATCCTTTATTAACTCATTTTGACATGTTAGGTCAGTTATTTCATTAGTTTACAAGTAGATTTCGATGGAATGTGAATTTTAAACACCTTTATTCGTTTGAAGGGGGTATAATAGCGGGTAATTTACAAACCAATCCAAAAAATTTAAATTATTAGAAGGAAAACCAATAATAGTTTTATAGTTGAACAACAATTATTCTAAAAAAAACAAAGGACTATTAGACATAAGGTCAATGATTCAGGGAGTATTATGGAGTTATAATTTGTATCATGTCAAATCAATTTATTTAGGATATTGTCAGAAGTGTATGAAAAGGACATATAAGGACGTGTTTCGAACGGTTTTGAAAATACGGATCTCTCATGTTAAAAAAAAAAAAAAGAGAGCCATAATAGAGGGCTATTTGTGAAATTAATCAAGGTATCTTTTATATATATTTTAAACGTAGAATTCTTTATGGAAAAGCATATGTTTTGCCACTAGTTTTTGGAAGGGTGTGAGAAACTGTGCAACTTAGGCCATATATTTCTCATAAGTCTTGGTATTGGGTCCACATGTATTAAATATAGGTCCTATTTGGGGTCACGTTTGGAGCTGGTGTTTTAGAGGTTAGAGATGGTTTGAGTTTTGAAAATGTGTATTTGATGAAAATGAACTGTTTGGAATGAAAAAATGTAAAAACTTGAAAGGTATTCGAAAAAAAATTAGCAATATGAATCTTGTTTTGTTCTTCTTGGAATTTTACGTAATTTGAAAAAAAAAATCATCTTATTTCGACTTAAAATGATAAAGTTATGGACTTTTAACGTTTAAGTTTTTAAAAATATTTGGAAAAGTGAATAATAAAATTAGAGAAAAATGACAAAAAAAAAAAATTTAAAAACATGTTTCCAAATGTGACCCAAAACATAGCTTAGATCACATTTATTTGGTTAGAAGTCAGTCTTTTCTCTAAGTTTCAGCCGCACAAATTTCTCACTTAAATTCTCAAACAATACTGTTTCCCCACTAGAAGTCAAATTGTGTTGTCAATTTTCTTGCCGAGCAAACAACACCTTTTAGAGAGGAAATGTTGGGTGTTTTTACATGTCGGCCTTCAACGTCAAGTTGAGAAGGTATATTGGGTTAGTTGTGTGTCTTGACTCTTGAGCAAGTTTCTTGGCCCACGGATCCGCACTTCACAAATTGCCACGTGTCTGCTAATAATATTTTGGAAAAAAAGAGAAGAATATAGAAAAACATTTTGAAGGAAAAAAAGGGAAAAAGAAGAATATTAACATGCTTAATCGAGAAATAAAAAACTAATTATATGGGTAGGTATTTTAGTTATGAATTTTATTGTTGTACTAGAATCAAGTAGTATAGATATTAAAAATATATATGATGGTACTCACGCCATAAGAAAATTATTTTTGGATGATTTGAGGAAATGATAGGCTTCTAGGGAGAACTAAAAATAAACTAGAAATTTCCAAATACATTTTATATTACCGATTAAAAGATAAATCTCATATTTTTATTAAAATAATTGACTAATCTCAATATATTTAATCCTTGGATTAACTTTTAAGTGAGATAATCTCTTAGTAAAAGTAATTATACATCATTATGTGTGGACTCTCAACGGACTATTTCATCAAAAGATATAGAAGGTGTTTAGTAACACATCTCAACTCCAAAATTTATAACTACTTTTTAAAAAGTTAATACTATTCAAACTTAAAAATTTCAACTCAACTCAAACTCAATTCATTCACCAAACACCTTATAATAATATCCATGTTAAATTAATAATATCTTTTGAAGTTTTTCCAAAACCCAAATAAGACAAAAAAAGAAAAAAAGAAAAAGAAAAGGAAAAATCATTATAAAGAGAAGTGAATATTAAAAATGGTTGCAAAAATAATTAAGTAATTTTAATAAAAGAGAGTTTACCCTATCCTTATTTAAAAAGGATATATTGTTTATTTTTTAATTTTATTTTATTTTATACTGCATATAGAAAATAATTTTTTATTAGATTAAATTGTTAACAAGCTCATGTTAATATTGAAAACTTTATAATACGGACCATAAAATTATTCCTAATCTTAAATTTACAATTAAATAATAATTTTAATAGACAATAAAAAGTTATTAATTTAGAAATCATATACAAATCCTGTGGTCGGCGGCCAAAAATATTGAGCCCATATTTTTTTTCAATATTTAAAACCTATTTATGTAATCAAATTGTTAAAATTTACAGGAGACGATAAAAAAGATGAATAGGACAGCAAATCTGGATGAATTCGGTTTCTCACATACCGTCGGCATCCCCTGTTTAAATCCGCACCAAACTTTTCCATCACCGAAAAACGTCACAGCCAACTTTAGTACTCTGATTCTGCGTCTCATGAGTCTTGCGCACCACGTTTCCTTTCGCCCAAGAAATCCCTCCTTTGACTCCCTCTCTGTTGACTAGACCTCCTCCTCAGCATTCTTTGCTTTCACACACACACACACACACCTATATTTATCTTTGTTATATAGGCGCACAAATTCTTCATTCTAAACTTGCATGTTGATAGAACAAAAAACCCACCTCCTCCCCAGTCTCGGAATCCTTAGCCTCGTCGAAACAGGTCATGTCAACCCTTTTCCCCAAATTTTTTTCCTCGTTTCTACAGCACCCAAGTACTGATTTCCTCCTTAAACCAGTTTTCTTTCGTGGGGTTTCTGGTTCTTTGCATTTACTTTTGTTGTTTGTGTTGTTTGTCTCGTGGGCATGTCGTAAATTCAAAGGGGGTAATAGGGAAGGTCCAAAAGAAAGGTCTAAAAACACCACAAATTTTTGGTATAAACAGACTTTGATTTTGTGCCTTTTTGTTTCTGTTTTTAATCTGGTTTTGTTTCTGTTGAGTTACTT